>PVHY01008496.1:0-61269 GCA_004024945.1 Uropsilus gracilis | reverse complement strand
AGAGAGAGAGAGAGAGAGAGAACAACTAAGTAACTAAGTGTTTTTGGAAGCTTCTGCCTCTAGACAAATCAGCAACTTCAAAAAATGTCAACTCCAAGAGATATGATGCTGCTTAAACTCCAAGTTCCCAGAATACAAAGCTCTAAATAGAGAGGGTAAGATTTAACAATCGTCCCTGTGCTCCTCAATGCATAAACATCAAATAGGTACATTAGCCAGACACCTGCCCGGATCCTTGCAATGTTTCCCTTGTGATTGTATAAGATCCTCATTGAAAAGCCCAAAGTTTGGGCAGCTTGCCCAGAGCTATCTGGAGGCTGTTTCTGGGCTCAACTCCTGAGTCTTTATTCCTTAATAAACTCACTTAATTTTTGCTGGCTTCAAAGTACTTAAGTCAACAGTCTAGTGAGCGCCTTAGTGGCAGAATCTATGTTCTCACTGTGGTATCCTCAGCACTCAAAGTGTCTGGCATAGACTAGGCTCTCAAAAAAATGTTGGCTAACCAAACGAGAAGGCTGAAGAAATAGAAGAAAGGGAAGGGGAAGGGAGACGCAGATGAAGATGAAATAACCTGGCTTAATTAAACTGCTAATTTGAGGAAAGAGGCTGATTTGTTCTAACATTCTGGGAGCTACCTGGCTTTCTGCGTTGAAGTTGCACCTGGCAAAGGGAGGAGTTATCTTTCACCTATCTTCAAACAAATGGACTGTATCATGACTAGCATTGATCATTTAACGTTTTAACAATCTCGAGACACTCCACCAGATTAACAAATGGTCATATTTGGACAATGTGTTCCATTCTGGTACCATAACTTTAAAAATGATACCATATATCTTGGTCAAAGTTGCTTTAACAATTAATTGCCAGGCCATATCCTGGAAGACAGATGGGTAGTTAGCAGAGGTTCTTACGAAATGTGACCTGAGTCTGATAGTGTAACCCCTAGGTGGAGATTTCGGATGCTAATGAGAGACATTCAAAGTATGAAGAAGCATGTAGCTCTTCTGCATAAGTCCCAATATAGCCCTGGCCCAAATATGCTATGATGTTACTCTCCTTTACCTCACCCTGGTAGACGGAAGCTTTTAAAAGCTCTTTTTCAATTCTCCTGGGAGCGGGAACTTGGGAAACTCTTTCAGCCATCACTCCTGCATGTTAGTGTTAAGCCCAATAAAGCCTTGTATAGATTCTGTCCTAGATTCCCGTTAAATTCTTTTACAAGGAGCCACTGTAAAGGAGAAACCCCGAGGTCTGTAACAAAGAACCCAAGACAAGAAAAAGGATGAGGGAAGACAGCTTTGAGCCCTGGAAAAAACCCATGTGTCCTAAGCGGGATCCTGGGAGTGGCATGGCTGGGGGAAAGCGAGTCGGGTCACAGTGTCTACAAAGTAGGCAAATGTGGAAAGTCAGGGTTTTGACCCTAGGACAACTTTGACGCGAGCTGCAAAGAATCGTAACTGTTTGGCAGTCAGCTAACCACTGACAAAGGCTGACATATTATGAAACCATAGTGTTTAAACGAGTGGTGTTTATACTTAAGTGGTCTCATACTTAGAAATAAGACTTCTTCCGTGACCCTCACACTTAGTTCTCTGAACAACTTTGCCAACGCTAGGGCACTTAAACCGCGAGATTTAGGTCCTGCGCATGCGCTAGAGGCTCACAGAAACACCGCGAGAGGTCGCCTCTCCCCCTCCCCTTGGACGGTGACGCCGGTTACGGCGCCTTTTGAGTACGTCACATGCCTGGCCGGAATGCGCCATAGTGGGGGTGTGGCTTGAAGGACGCGTTACCCTGGCGACCACCTTGATGACCTGGACCAAATCTGTTGGACCTCTACGCGAGAAGGTTGTACCCAGAGACCGAGAGTGAACACGGTTTTCGTGCTTCAGCCCCCGTCCCCCTGGGGTCCCCTGGGGGTTGTGGGGTGTCAACGGATATATACTCACAAGCTGCTGCAAGATCGCTCAAGCCGCCGCCAATAAGGCGGCTGCAAGCAGTTTCAATGACAAAAAGGAACAGTGCGAAACCGTGAGTGGCGGCCGATCCGCCATCCTCTTCACCCAGGCCTCTGGGCGGATCTTGGGCTGCCTGGAGCACCAAAGGGACTGATAACTCCGAAGCTAGGAGGGGGAAAGGGCGGGTTCGTTATGCCTCAACTTCCGTCTCCCAGGCCCTAGGCAAACAATGGCTAAGAAAGCCTTTGGCGAGCCTCTCCATAGGTGGAGCCCGGAAAGAGTGCTGGTAACTCGGGTAAGCTGGAAGGTCTGGGTTGTCAGCAAAGCAGATTCAACCCCGAGAGTGTGACTCTTGGTTTACTGGGAAGTATTACACCATAGAAGTGTAAAATTGGACTAAACTAAATGAATAGTTCTTGAAGAAAAAATAAACATTTCAATTGTATTTCACAGAGCTCGCAGAAAAAACACGCTCCAGAGATAGGCGCTGCTAATCTAGTAGAACTTCCTCTTGGCACCAAGTTCCCCGTTATCCCAGGGAGCAATACTGTATTCTATACGACAAACTTAAGTGAAAAGGTAAACTAGGTCTTAATAGTGCTTAGCTGACTTTATCCTTATCAGCTTGCTGTTAACATTGAAATATTCTATGAATTGTCTGGAGGCAACTTCATTGTCTCCCTCCAAATAAATGAATTGTAGTGTGTAGTGCCTGTATGCCCTCACTTTTTAGCTTCAATGAACACATCTTTTAGTTTCAATGAACAACCTAATCAGTTCAAAAAATTAAGGTTTAAAGGTGTGATTCCACTTATTTTACATATGTAACAATCTCTGTGTTTACAGCTTTATCAACCTTCTTATGATTTTAACCTGTCTGATCCTTATTGTCAACTTTTGGAAACCAACTACAAAAGCCTGCATGATCCACATTTAAAGTCATACTATAGGCGTAAAGATATTCTGCGAAGGTTAAAGAAAGGTGGCTACATCACCAGCAATAATAAAGTATGTTGCATCTTGTTTCCTGATAACCAGCAAAAACCTAGGGATCTCATAGACACTGACTTCTGTACTTCATTGGGAGCCTGTATTAACTTTTAGTTGAACGATAAAGGGTACTTAATAGAAAACTCACTGAATTACTAAGTATTTGGGTACAGAGAAATCAGGCAGCTATTTTTTTCTAAATAAATTACCTCTTCCTACTTAAACTCTTATCAAATAATTTGAAAATAAAATACACCTATCCTTACTTAAATATTTTCTCCTAGCTGCAGTGTCTGTCCTCTTGCTCTAAAAGTGATAATGGCACTGTATAGCTGTCAAAGGATCTTTCTCTTATGTTTGTAAAGACTAGAGACAAGGATAGCCAGCAGAATACAGCTTGGTAGAACAAAATCCATTGGGGGTGGCTAAATGTTATTCTATTGGTACTTTAATAATAAATTCATTAGAAATAATATATTATTCACATTATTGAAATAACATTTAAATAGAGATTTCCTAGTGATATAGCAATTACAGACAATTGTTACCAAAATATGCTATTATTACATTTGATCCCAAAATTGTTACAAAAATTAATATACTTATGACTCTCTAGAAAGTTTTGTGGCTGTTACAACTTTCTATATGTGTGGACTTTATTTTTTTCCCATAGGTCGTATGTACCTTGAAGGAATTGAATAAATACAGGAATTATCTGACCAGTTTAAAATTAGACTTTGAAAGAAATTATGTAAGAGAACAAGTAAGTTAAATGCTTATGTTTGTCTTATTGAGGCCTGCAAGTTTTTATATAGGATTTGGAAGAAAGATTTAGTCTTCTGCAGGATATTTTCTGACCTTGGAGTATGAAGGTAACAAATAAGGATGGGGGTAACGTGATAGTTCAGTGTCACCGGAGTTTGGTGGAGATGAAGTGTGTACATGTTGGTGTAAAGTTGCACTCTCAGAACTATATGGCATATAAGCCATAAAAATTATGATTTCAGTCAAATAAAATTTGAGTTGCCTATATCAAGGTTTCTTTCATGTGAAATAAATTTTATTTAAGCCACTACTAGAAAAAAAAAAAATAAGCTACCTATAAATCTCTACCGAATAAACATAAGACTTTTGATTTTCATTTAGAGATTTTTTTCACTTGTCTAGAATGGATCCACACTAGACTTAAATGCAGGTTAACAGAATTAACCACTTGTAAAATACAGCATGTTTCCCCACACCCTAAAATAAGAAGGCATATCAAAGGAAAGGTTTCTCTCTGACCAATATAAAAACTCCAATTCTCTTTTTCCTCTCAGAAAATGATTGGGAAAAAAGTAAATACATACTATGAAACCAAGAAAGCCTCTAACTTTGAAAAACTGCAGTCCCGAGAATGGTTATTACAGGAAAATACACACACAAAGCCAGAGCAAGAGCTGTTATTAAAGAACAGGTATGATCAAATCAATGCATATATCATGGTGATATCGTGAACCCCAGAAAGTTGTAGAAGTGCTAGAAAGAACTGAAAGCAGGATAAAATAGAAACTGTTGAGCTCTCCATAGTCTTCAATGTGGAAAAAAGGAAAGGAAATGTAACAATTAACATATTGGGAGTCATGATACCCAGGCTAGGGAGGAGAGTTTCTGCCTGAGAAACTGTGGTCTGCAGGAGACTAAGAGGTACACCAAATGGAGATTTGAAGAAGAAATCCAAAGCTAAAATTCCTTATGGTCATGAAACCTTGGCCATAGAAACAGAGGGAGTGTGTGATAAGAGGGAGAGCACATTACAAACTTTAAAGTTTAAGGAAATTACTGCAAGGTAGAAATGGGACCCTTGCTATAACTTTATCTGATGCTAACATAAACAGGTAGTATTCCCTAAGTGCATGTCCCAGAAGACCAAGAAGTTAGGGTGCTTTCTTTATGGGGCCAGTTCTCCATCACCTGACTTTTATATCTCATGGACTCATGCCATGATACATCAGATTATGTACTTACCCAGCAGTCCCAGCCTGGTCATCTGCAGACCTATCTGTACAGGAGAGGTCATTCAAGGAATCGGGAATTATATAGAGGCCAGTAACCACTAATTTTTAAAGGCAATTTGTTTTTTTGAAGACAATCTTTAAGTTTATTTTGTCATCATTAGAAATTAATTCCCAAAACAACCAAGTTATGAGTCATCTCCATGTAAAATGCTTTTATATTCTGTTCCACATTTTACCGTTGTCCCAGCCACAATAACCAAGATTTACTTATACAATAGAGAGTATGGTGACCTGGGTAGAGTGGTGAGTTGGTGGACCAGGCTAATTTAAAGGTAGATTAAAAATTATTTCCTGTATTTTGCACAGTTGCAACCCCAAAGGTGGTTTGGTAATATCAAAGCAGATAACAGTAGGAACATTCAATTTACCTTTGTTTCTATTTAAACTTTTCTTTAGGTATGTAGATATGGTTGGTAAAGAACTATCACATAAGAGTGGGCAATTGGCAGACAATAAAAGTACAAGCCGTATAAAAGAAGAAGAAAAACGACATCAGGAGCACATTAAAAGAAAACTTAGTCTCCGTAAACAAATAGAAGCGGTGAGAAGCACTGAATTTTAAATATTGAAAGGATATTGTATGTGGTTATTTTATTCATAAACGTTTTTAACAGACCTATTATCTGAAGCTACTTCAGGTCTAAAAAATAAGTGACTGTTAGAAACAAGTAATTTTAAATATAATAAACCACTGTTAATCTTTTATTACTGACATAATAGACAAGTTTTTATGTAATATAGTAAGACTGATAGATAATGAATTAGTCATACCTCATCTGCTCTTAAAGTTTTAGAATTTAACTCTAGCAAGAAACAAAAATGCCAGTATTCTCATTCTTCAAAGTTCAGAGAAGGCTTTTTACTTAACTTCTCTGTCAAAACACATTTAAGGGCAGCAGATTATATATATTACACACCCCAAAGTTCATAAGAGAAAACCCTCTTGCCAGAATCATTTTAGATCCATCTTTGGAGCCAGGTTTTTATTCTTGAATTAACCTCCCAGTGGCAAAATAGCCTACTTCCATTTGCCATTCATTGCATCCACTAACACATTTCTAGTACAAAAACAGGAAAATAGCCCCTTTCTATAGCCAGTGAAAGATTTTCATTATGGTTGACCCAATTTCTCTTAGGCCCTGGATTTGATCTGATTTTCTCATTCATGAAATAACCCAAAAAATGATTATGAAAAAACATCAGTTGATTATGATAACATTTTGTTCCTTAGGAATGGAAGACAAAAGAAATGCTACTGCTGAAAAAGATTGGAGAAGAAGTGAAAAGAGAAACAAGAATTGAAGAACAACATACAAAACTCAGAGAAATGATTAACCGGAAGGTAGAGTGAGCTTTTTACCATTAACATGAGTTATTTGAGGAGAGGATTTATTTTTGTTTTTGTTTTTTGCTAATTTTGATATTTTAAAGTGTGAATTGTTAGAACTGGCATAAACTAAAGATGTTGGCTAGTGTTACCAGACTCACTGTGGTCTGGATCTGGACATCAAGGTCTGATCAGAAATGGGATCAATCTCCTGAAAGTGGTCATGGGTTAACTTGGATCTTGTTGTTAAGGATACCTTATTCTTGCTAGAAAACAAAAGGAAACTTATGCTTATTATCTTCCTTGAACAGGAATGTAACCTCCATTCCAATATACTATTATATCTGAAATAACTGCATTTCCAGTAGCAAGTTATAAAACATACAATATTAAATTCATGTTTTCTAATATTCTAGAAACAAGAACTTCTAGAGAAAAGACTTGCTTATCATTTACAAAAAATGAAAAATGATGTTAAGAAAGAAAAACCTAAGAGAATCACTTTTGACAATGAACACTATGAAATATCAGGTAAGAGAGCCACAATGAAAGACAAAACCACTAAACAGAAGATTCATATAATATTGGGGGTTTGTAAAACCCCTCTATATGCTTATACGGTGATATGACAAGGCCCTGGCAAAGGGAAATCCTAGAAGCTCATGCTGCCTGTGCCAAGGCACTGTGCAAGGCACTTCCCAGTTGCTGTTTAGGTTGTAAATATACACACTACATTATATACATTTATATACAGAATATACACACTACATTAAAAAAGTCAAATGCTTTTATAAAGTGGCTCAGTAGTCAAGACTACCTATAGTACAAATTTAAAAAAGAGCTGGTACAAAAAAAAAAAAAAAGAGAAATGCAGAGGGAAGAGAAACGGACCCAGCAAGAGAAAACACCCCTCCTCCAATAGACTGAAACAAAGATGAACACAATGAAAGAAAAATAGAGAAAAAAAAATTTTACTCAAAACAATAAGAAAAGGTTATGCAAAACAGAGAGGAGAGCAATTTAGTGAGAGAATGGAAGTTATTTTGATAGTATAAGAGAGATTTAAAGATAAGAGACAAGTTTAAAATATATCTAACAAGAGATAGCAATAAATAAAATAAGTAGAAAGCAGTTAAAAGAAAAAATGAGATCGAGGAGAAGGGAAAATCTAACAGAAGGTGGTAGCAAGGAAACTGAATGAGGGAGTAGGAAGACGGGAAAGGCACAGAAACAAGCACAAGCAAATAAGGCAGGGAGAAGGAGAAACCTAAAGAGACAAAAGAGTGAAAGGGAGGGGAACAGGAAAAAACATACAGGAAAAAATACGGTAATAAAGAAGGGAAAGAAAGAGGAAAAGAGAGGAGTTTAGAAAGCATAAAACAGTAGGAAAAGAGAAAAAGAATGAGAGGTGAAAGAGGAATTTGAAAAAAATGATGAGCCAGTAAGAAAATCAAATTCAAATGGAGGAAGGCATGACAGAAGGGTGGAAGATGAGAATTTAGCAAAAAAAAAAAAAACAAGATAGATTAGATCTATTGGTAGAACACTTTCAAAGAGGAGGAACCAGTAAGAAAAAGTGGTATAAATGAAGATAGACTAAAAGAAAAGGACACATTAGAAGGGGGAAAGAAAACATCAAAGAGGAAGCATAAGACCAGCAGTTAAAGAAAATATGGACATAAGGCAAAGAAGAAAAAGAGAGCAAAGTGAAAAGTGGGGCAGACGGCAAATGGGAAAGAGAAAATGAATATGCCAGTAAAGAAAGATGTGAAAGTAACAAAGGATACATGAAATCAGAGAAAAGGGGAATGGGAGGAAGGAGAAGGGAAAATAAAGGGGGAAGGCAGAGAGAAGGAAAGAAAGAATATAAACAGACTTAAAAGGGAGGACAAGTAGCCAGGAAAAAAGGCAGTGCAGGAAAACAGGGAAGATAAAAGGGAGTTAAAATGAACATGATAAAACAAAGTGAAAGCAGATGAAGCTAAAAAAAAATCATTGAAGGGCATGACAAAAAAGGAAGGGAGTCAGAGAGAGAGAGAGAGAAGGATGAAAGCAGTTTGAGAAGAAAAACCTGTAAAAGAATAAAATCAGGAAGAGGAGTAGGAAGGGAAGGGAGGAATTCAGGCTGACACGCAAAGAAAAAAAATGTGAAAGACAACAACTGGGAAGGAGACATTAAGAAAGGAAATGGAGATAAAGAAGTAAAGAAAAAGAAGCTTAGAACAGATGAATCAGTAGGGAAAAGTAAAATAAGAAATGATGTGATTATGAGAGGCTGAAAAAGCAACCAGTAAAAAAGGAAAAGAAAAATACCTGTAAAATAACATGGCCAATAACAGGCAAATAGGGCCAATACTTAAAAGAATAACTCAAGAATAAACAAGCATATGAAACAGGATAGCAGAGGAGAGAAAGAAAAAATTTGAAAAGGAGAACCTGTAAAAAAGGAAAAAAAGGTAGATGGAGGGATGGAGAAAGTAAACAAGAGGGTCTAGAGAGAGGACGGCTAGAGGAAAGGGAGGAAGGGAAAGCAAATTGAAGGAAACAATAAAAAGGAGCAAGTTTAAAGAAGGGCAATAAAACAAAAGAATAGAAGGAAGGGAAGTTTTTAAAAGATTGAGACAGGAAAAACTAAAAGAGGAAGAGGGAATTGAACTGTGTAAGAAAGGTTTGACAAGAAACCAGTAAGAAATTCAAGTCCAGTTTCGGGGAAGAGGACAATTTAAACAGGAGACTTGAATAAGTAAAATACTATAAAATAAACATGATAGGAGATCAGTCAATAGATCAGAGCAGAGATCAAAGATCTAAATCTAGAATAAAAGATAGGACAAAAGATGTCATGAAAGAAGAAAAAAAGTTTAAGGAGAGTAAAAGAGAGGGGAGGGGAGGGAGCGAGAGGGATTCTGGGAGGAAAGGACTGAAAAGGATGACCAGTAAGAAAATCAAGTACAATATAGTAGGGAGAGTTTAGACAAGCCCCTAAAAAAAGAGTTAGAGGTGGAGAGGATTGATTCCTCTATAGGCGCATATATAGATAAGGCTCTAGAGAGTAAAACCAGCTAAACAGCATAAGAAAGCATAAAAGTCAGAAAAAAGGGATGGTGGGTAAAAAGAAAATGCTTAAAGAGTAAGAAAAAATCAAGGGGAGGAGACCAAAAAAGGTAAGTTGGTTTAAAGTACAGTAAACTATAGGTGATGATAGGTAGGTAGGTAGGAAGACTTTAAGAAGGAGAACGTTGTAAAAATGAAAGCAAAAAAGAAGAGAAAGTCAGAGAAAAGAGAGGAAAGAAAAAAGTTTGCTAAATAGAGCCAGTAAGATGAGTAAAAGGAAGGGAAGAGTTGAGGGAGGTTGGGAGGAAGGGACAGATAGAGGGAAGTCTGTAAGAAACCTATAGAAACCAAGGAAAGGCCTGAAAGGAGGGAGAGAACTGGTGGAAGGGAGGGACAAGGAGTGGGGAAGGACAGGAAAGGAGGAGGAGCAGTGCATCCAGGCTGGCTGGAAAAGAACAGTCAGAGAGAATGAGAGTTCCTTTAAAGGAGTAAAGGAAGGGAAAGGGGGAGGGACAGAGGTAAAAGAAGAGGACAAGAAAGAGAAATGTGATGAGTAATTCAGAAAAAGAACAAAATTAGAAGCAATGTGTGAGAGAGAAAAAGTGTTTGAAAGGAAGTCACCTATAATGAGATTTATTCAAATTTCAAGTTATATTGCACAAGTAAAATTCAGTAAAAAGAAAAAAAAGAAAGTACAGTAAAATAAAGGAGAAAGAGTTTGAGAGTGTTAGAAGGGAATTTGAAAAGATGGAGCCAAAACAACTCTCAGGTACCAGTAGGGTGTAGATATAAAGCTCTGAAGTCATTAAAGGAAACAGCAAAGAATTAAAAACAGATGATAGATAGGTAGGTAGGCAGGCAGACAGACTGATAGGATTTTTAAAAGAAGACAAAAACAGTACAAAAATAAATATAAAGTAAGAAAAATGCTTTAAATACAGCCAGTAAGAAAAAATACAGAAGGCGGAAAGGTGGTTGGAGAGTGAGTGAGAAGAAAAGGAGGAAGAGGCAAAGAATAGAGAAAAATAAAGGGGACAGGAGGAAGAGAGGAATGAGAGAAGAACAAAGGCCCCGGGAAGGATGGAGGAGGAGGAAGGGTGATGGAAAGAAGTTGGAAACAAGGTGGTATGGGAAGTAGTTTCAGTGGAGTCAGAAGGGGGAGAGTTCTGTAAAGGGGAATGAGGGAGTGAAAGGAGGAGCCAACTGATTCATGCACAATGCTGTGTGGCTGGGAGGAGGTTTAAAAAGTGCAAGTCAGGTTTTCTTTTAATGGATGGATCTTGTTTTTCAAAGGAGAATCCAGTAAAAAGTCAGTACTTAGAAGATAGTTAGAAAGGCAAAGAAATGAACATTGGTTTTTAAAGGGGCTGGTCCATAGATAATAACAGAAGAAAGGAAGATGGGTAGGGCAGGGTAGGGTAGAATAGGGAGGGGAAGGGGAGGGAGGAAGAGAGGAGAGAGGGAAAGAAAGTGGGAAAAAGAATAGAGAGATTAAAAAGGAAGCTTTTTAAGGAGAACAGAAAATAAGACTTTAAAAATGAGAATGTATGCAAGGGGGTGTTTAAAAAGGACAAGCCTTAGACAGTAGGAGGGAGGAATGAAGTTTATGAGGGAGGAGTCGGTAAGAAAAGCTCATAACCCACTACATGAGCTATATATACCCTTCTGCCTCTGGGATAAGAAGCCATTCTAGCAGTTAGGTTGCTGCCCACCTCTTCATTTGTTAGATTCTACTTCTAGTAGGAAGTTTCGGGTAGGCATGTAAACAGCAGCCATCTCAAATGTTTTTTGAAAGAGAAAATATAAATGAATTTGCAGTCACAATATTACAGGGTGACAAGAGAATGAAGATGTCTGTTTCATATAGGAAATTGACTAATACCACTGTCACCTTGGATACCAAGACACACATAACTAGTGCAAACCCAATCTACATACAGTTTGGGATCTTTCTGTTCACCTAAACAATTAAAAACAGGAACTGGTCAGTCCCTGAGGCACAGTTGGCCACAAGTTGGCCTGACCCTGCAGCCAGAGGGCCTGGCGCAGTCAGTATACTGGTGTGCATCCCCAGCCCGAGAAAAGGCCATTTTCTCAGTGAGCAGGATGGAGGGATGAACTCTGTCCCCCCTCCCAGAAATCAACTCTGTCACCCCAAAGTATAATTTGAGCTCAACCAGAGACTGTGATGAAGGTGATCATCCTGTCTCCCCAATGCATCTCTCTTTATCTTGGGAGTTTGCAGCATTGCACTGCTAACATTTTGAGTGAGATAATTCTTTGTTGAAGGGGTCTGTCCTATGCATTGTGTGACGTTTAGCTGTGTCCCTGGCATCTACAACACCAGATGCCAGGAGCAGCCCCTTCCATTTGGAATAGATCACAAATGTCGCCAGACATTTCCAGACATCCGCTCAGGGATCTAAATTGCCTTCCATTACGCACCACCACCTGGTCTCTTCCATTTCTCCCCACAGACCCACATGCAGATCAACCTGTTGTTCTCTTTCTAGTGGGAATGACAGGGTGACAGACTCTGTTTTGGATACTTTGTCAAGTATTGGATACTTTGTCAAGATGACTTTGTCATCTCTTCTATAAAATAAACGTTTTGTTGTGTGTCTTTAAGAGCCTTCAGGCACCAAGAAAGTAAATGACTTGCCCCGTGATCACCAATCACAGCAAGGACAAAAACGTAAGTGGAATATATTGATTAGAAATATTAGAACAGTAATCTGTGGAAACACTGGATTTGGTCTAGACCCTTCTGTTTCAAATATGAGAAATCCGCTAGTCTCTGTGCCAAGAGGTAAGTGCTGAGCGTCGCTTCAGAACAGCACTGTGCCTCCCTTGCCCTGAAGATTAGACCCCCAGTCGCTCAGTTGGTGGCATGTTATCCACGGGTGAATGAGTAGGCCACCAACCTTCTGTCACTGGCTGCCACAGCCCCCTTTTGGAGCTGTCTTCTCCCTGGCCCTGCTTCTTCTCATTTCTGCCTTTTGCCTTCTGAGCAAGATCCCCGGGCTCTTTTTAGCCTGTGCCTCTGCTGCCACCCCTGCTCAGCAATTCTGCCTCCTCAGGGAGCTTCTCCCTGGACCTCGTGTCCCCCCGGGACTGTCCTTGCAGATGACTGGTTCAAGGTGCAGCTGGTGTTTCTGAAGCCTGTGGTCCTAGGACCTAGTGTGGACTAAGTCCCTAACAAGTGCTTTTTCCCAAAGCCCTGCTCTTCCTCACACTTTCGGCCTTTTGGACCTGGAGTAACAGCTGTCATGTCGCTGGTCACACGAATCCTTTACCCTGCCACACTGCCACAGTGGGGTGTTCTCTCAGTGTAACCGCCTCTTGTTCCCTGTTCCTTTTAGAATAGTCTGGCTGAAGACCTGTTGCTGGGACATTGCAACCCCCTGAGCAGGCTGTTTGGCCACGCAGAAGGCTGGCACTTGATGGGACATAGTCTGTCCCTTTTGCTCTCTGCCTTGGGCATTGATTTTTTAACATACTTCTCTAGATTCTGTCTTTGTAGAGTCCCAACACAGCACAGCTTTCAGGGACTCCTCATCTTTCCAGAGGATGTCCAGATGTCTGGGCAAGGCGTGGCATATGGCCTTTCTCCTCTTAAGTGTCAACAGTGTGGGTTTCACCTGGGAGCTTATTAGACAGGCAGGCTCAGGCCCACCCCAGACCTAGTGGATCAGAATTGGCTTTTTCTCAAGATCCTCTTTGTATGCATGTTAACTTTTGGTGAACTCCAACTTCCATGGTGTCATACAGGTAGGATAGAGTCAGAGTGTTCTCATGAATGTCCTCTGCCCCTCTGTTCTTCAGAGCAAAGCACTTATCTCTAGGGTGTGAGCCTGGGCCTGTCTGTATTCACTGCAGAGGTTGCCTGACTGGTGGCACCGACCCTGGGTCTGATCTCATCTGACTTCAGGGCACCCTCCAGCTTCCCCATTTCACCTGCATTCCGTATGCAGCCCTCTCACCTCCACCCCAGTGACTGACACTGGCAAGCCCTCCAGTTGAACTCTCAGCCATTTCTGGGCTTATAAGCAACAGTACAAGGGGAATTAGGGACAGGCTGGTAAAAGGATTCCCATTTTCAGTTGCAAAATGAAAGGTCTGAGGGTCTATTGTGACACTTGGTGACTCTAACTGATAATGCTGTGTGGGCGTAATTGAATTTACTAAGGGAGTAGACCATAAATGTCTTCAGCAATAACAAAAAAGACTGAGGTGGCAGATGTGCTCATGAACTAAGTAGAGGGGCATCCTTTCATAATGCACAGTGAGTCAGATCACCACGATATGTATTTTACCTTATGGTTTTGTGTCAGTTATATCTGAATAAGGCTAACACTATTTTTAAAATAATTACTAAATCATTTATTCATACAGGCAATGATATTGATAAATCTCAAAATAATGACATTTAATCAAGGAAACCAGATTCCATTTCTAGCAAACCACTTTCTGTAATAACAGATCGGTGGTTGCCTGAAAGACAGACAGAGGGACAAATCATAAAGGCGCACAGGAAACCTTTGCGGATGATGAAAATCTTTATCTCGATAGTGTGATAAGTTCAAGCATAAGTCAAAATTGAACAAATAGTCCATTTGAAATAAGTATGGTTTATTCTTTAGTTGAACTTAAAAATCATTTTAAAAATTAAATCATTTCTCTTTCATTTGCTTGTAGGAGAACAGCATTCTCTCTCATTTTCCAAGGCTTCTGCCAGAAAAACATCAATCTCATCTCAGCAGAATAATACAGCAGAACAAAAGGTAGAAAGTTGTATGTCTCAGATGTTGTATTTACCGGTCATTGATCTAGTTAATTTCTTTAAAACAATTTAATTACAGTAACAGTGGTTTATAATATCATGTAGGTTGGTTAACTTTTATTTCTGTGGGTTGCCCCCTTCTCCTCATAGTTTTGGCCTATGAGGCACATGTCTGAACCCTGTGCTTCGGAGAAAAGGTTCTGAGGCAGCTTCATGCCGAATGTACCGTGTAGTTTAACAGAAACAACTTAAATATTTGACAAGTATGGGAGAGGAGGAAAACCATGTAAGCCAGGCCCTGTGCTAAGCTAGAAGGAGGGAAGAGGGGGAAAGTAGGTGACATAGGGTACAGAGATGGGGAATACATACCATTCCTTTTGCAGATTCACTATCCAGGGGTCAGACACACATAAACAAAAGTTTTTATGGTAAAATGAGAAGTGGATAAAATGCAGTAAGAGCATAGAAGATTTAGAGACTACTGCCTAATGACATCTACAGAAACTTTATTAAAGGAGGGTTTAATTGAAGTAGGTCTTGAAATGTTAGGGAGAGGTTTCCAGGTGGACAGGCATGAGGGTATAGTGTAGCAGTGTTGCAGACAGATGTTAAGGCATGAAGTGAAAACATGGAAGTGTGAGTCAGCACAGCCAGGGTAGTTCAGGAGAGGAGACAGAAAAGGTAGCTTGAACCAGGGCTTTGAATACCCTACCCAAGTATGAACATAACCTCTCAGTATTAGGGAGCATTGTAGTTTTTTGATTTGGGCTTTAACAAGATAATCTGGTGGCAGTCTCTGAGCTAGGCAAAGAAGAGATTTAGAGGCAAGACAGTTTTGCATCTGCTGGAACAGTTCAGGTAAAAATGACAAGAACTGGAACTTAAGGTAGTAGCAGTAAGGGTAAGCAAGATGCCACAGGTCTAAGATGTTTCAGAGTCAGACTGTGTCAGGATTTGGTGGCTTAATAGATATATGTATCCAAAGAGAAGGAGATAGTGGTGATGACATTGATGATGATGAAATTTTTTTGTACAGACTGGGATGCCTTTTCTCTGTGTTCCCACCATGCTCCTGCTTACTTCTGTCTCACAACTCACCACACTCTATCATTTTTGTCTGTTCTACTGCCTAACTTCTTTAAGTCAGGAATTACATATCTTCTTTAAGTTCCAAGAGGTACTTAATTACCTGTAATCCCAGCTACCTGGGAAGCTGAGGCTGGGGATTGCTTGCATCTGTGGTACCCAGGCAATGTGAGCCTGCGGTTCCACATAAGCATTAGATTGGACTCAATGAGTCTTATTGTAAATAAATGGAACAACTCTAAGCTTTTGGGAAAGGAGCACTGGATAGATTGCCATACCTTTGACAAAAATATGGACTACTGAAGAACAAATTTAAAACGACAGGGATCCCTGGGTACATAATAACTTCATTTTGAACTAGTTCAGATAGGTGCCTATGAGAGATACCCAGTAAAAGGTTGACAAAATATGTATGAGCATTGAGACCAGAGCCTAGCACAGAGCTTGGGAATGTTGGGAGTCTAGTAGCGGGAGATACTTAGTGGCTTGATTGCTCTAAAAATGCCAAGAGTCTATTTTAGAAACTTAATTACCAATGCATGTTTTCCCTTTGAATATTAAAACATACAGAAAGGCAGAAAAGAGAGTCGATCATCATATTTAAGTGATAAAGGTAAGAAAATTACAATATCCATACTTGTTCTGTTACCTTCAGTTAAATTACTAATTTTGTCATTTTCTGGGCTATGCCTTTTTTTCTAATTATATAGTCTGTGATTGTTTTGATATAAGAAGATAAAAAAAATATTTAAGGCCAGGCATGGTAACGCATGGCTGTAAGCGGCAGCCCAGGAAGCCGCGGCCAGGGCCAGGATCGCAATTCGAGTCCCGCCGGGGCCACATAGCAAGACCTAGTTCCAAAAATATATAGCTGGGTGTTGTGGTGCACGCCTGTAATCCCAGCTACCTGGGAAGCTGAGGCTGGGGATTAGAGATTGCTTTAGTCTGTGGTACCCCGGGCAACATGAGCCTGCGGTTCCACAGGCAAAGATAGTGAGACCTCATCTCAAAAAAAAAAAAAAAACAACCTAAGATCATAAAAGTTAGTATCTCACATTTTTGAGTGAATGCCAGGTGTGTGGGCCCTTGTGGCTGCCTGCACCGATAGGTACCAGAAGTTCCTGATTTGATGCTCCCAGAGTCAAGGATTCTCCCCAGGAAGGGCTCCATTCTCCATTGCCTTCCTTTCTCTCCAGACATAAAAATATATTCCTGTTCCCCCTTCCCCCAGAGGTACGCTATGTCTCTGCTGCTCTCTTGCATAGTCTATATGAACACCAAGAGCATTAAGACATCTGGGCAACTAGTACTTCCTTCCAGTGTGCAAAATCCAAAGTTGTCATCTTCAGTCACCTCACATCTGTTTTCTGTTCCCCTTGATTTTATCCAGACACCGAACTTGAGCCATCTTTGACTCTTTCCTATTATACTCGTTATCTACAAGTGACCACATTCTATTTAATTTACCTCCTTAAATTCCCTCATAACCTTTCAGTCCTTCCCATTCATACCACCCAGCCCCCTGACTACCACAACATCTTGCATCCAGTCTCTTCTTTAATCTGGCCTACATTTTGCCCTGAGTGTAATCTTCCTGCAGTATGACTTTGCACACAGAATTCCCCTGCTCAAAAACCGTTGGTGGTCCTTCCTTGCCTACTGAGTAAAGTGCAACACGGTACATTCTGGCCAAGTAGGAGGAATGGTGGGAGATAAAGCAGGCAAAGTAACTTAGGATGAGAAGTTGGGGGGGGGTGCAGGCTTTTCCCTGATGTCAGTGGTAGCCCCTAAAAGGCATTCTAGACTCGGTGCCTTAACTTGTGAAAATCAGTACATCCCTGACTCTGATAATTCTAGATATTGCGACAGTTCAGCAAGGAGAACTATTATCTATTGAAAGGTCTTCTTTCCCTTAGGAACTAAAAGTGCAGTTCCTGTTAAAACATATACCTTCAAACACGTTCCACAAGAGGGTCCCAAACATGAGGCAAGTAACGTTTTGTTTGTCCCAGATATAAGTAGAAGTAATGACATATGGAGTTATGATCAAGATTAGTATAACAATTTCATTCATTAAATGACAATTCAGAACAGCCTAACAACGAAAACTAACCACCCCATAGTAAGATGTCATAGAAACTGACATGTGAACTCACAGTCATAATCTTGTGCCACTCAGACTAGCTGCACTCATGATATCAGTTATGTTAGTGTTGCCATGCTGAAATGCAGGGAGAATCAGTAACAAATTGTGAGGTAGCAAAAGAAGAGTGATGAGATTTCATCTAGGTCCTATACCATGCCGTGAACCAGTGTTACAATAAAATATATAGTTAAGAAAGCGGTGAACCTGGGACTTTAAACATGTTAAACATCCCAAATGTCAGTGTTGCTCATACTTGCAAGCACTTGGTGTTCCCACTTAGCCTTTAAGTTATAGGCTGCCTAATGATGAACTTTAAGAGCTTCAAGATACGAGCCTGTGCCCTGCAGAGGAAGCAATCGATTGAACTTTTGGGAATTCTTTCTCTTCTAGTGCTAATACGTTGGGCAGAGACCGCCACACTGCCTCACTCTGTCCCCTTTGCAACCAGTGGTGAGAAGTTAGCAGCAGATATTCAGGGTGCAGTTTCTAATCACAGCATACATGGTCTCTGTGGGTTCCCAACTTGTCATTAGGAGAATCAAATCCGCATCCTTGGCTCCTTTAGTACTGTTATCAACTGGCTCATCTGTTCTAAAAAGTTAACTTGGTTTGAAAGAGATGTCATCAAGCAAAAAATTCACTAAGTCTTCCTAAGTGAATTCTGCACAGAAAGCAGCATCATTTGCCATCTCTTCTCCTAATGCATAATAAGTGACAGACTCAGTTATGTGTAACTGCTCAAATGTGGCACAATAGCTACATTATGTTTCTCTGGAAAAGCCAACATTTATGAAACACCTGCTATGTACAGGGTTCTACTACTAGGTCAACATGTATGTTTAGTTACTGAAAGACAAAACGTTTAAACTACTTTGAGATAGTTTAGATAGTTTAGCACATCAGGAATTAATCACTTATTCCAACTAGCCTAATTATAGAACCAGGAAAACAGTATCACCTCCATGTAATATGGCTGGCAAACTAAACACTACATAAAAAGCCAACAACAAAAAAAAGTCAACAAACAAATCTAAACCATCAGTTTGAAGGGAAATTTAAAAATATATTGGACAATAATGAATACATCAAATGGTCACAAATACCCAGTTTATTTTGAGAAATACCCTGAATACTTATATTACCATAGAATACCACTTGGTTTTCTGACTTATTTCACCCGTCCCATCTGTGTCAAGAAATGTGCTTCTGATAGTTTCTGTTCAACTCTTAGACCTGGACAAAAAAAAAAAAAAAAAAACTAAGTAGACTTTTTAATATCTAACCCCCTATAGAATTGCCTAAGTAGGTAGACCTCTTGGCAAAATCAAAGATTCTCATCCCATGTATACTAAAACCTGCTCTCTGCTTTCCATTTCTCTGAAAATGTTTAAAAACCACACATACTCTGTCATAACCTATTAGCTATTCAACTAATTACTTTCTATGTTGATCAGCTCATATTCTCAGTCAACTTTAGAATATCAATGACATCTATCAACCTTTGAATTCTATAAGTAATGTATATAGTATAAATCAACATGTATATTTATTAATAGATGGAGATTTAAAATCAATTTAAGTTTCTTTATTTTAAATATCAAAAAATAGCTGATGTTCAGATTCTTTTAAAACTCCTTTGAGTGTTTTCTGCTTTTATTTTTCTTGTGGCATATATAGGTAATGCATGCTGGTTTGAATAAAAAGAAATCCAGGAAACCAAGTGTCAGCACTGAGTCAGGTAAACATTAGCAATAGTTAAGTAAATCCTACAGTCTTCATTCAACTAAATTTATTGAGCTTAAGTGATATGCCAGACACTATGCTAAATAACATACAAAATAGAAAAGCCATGTTTTCTATCCTGGACTTTACAGTTTCGTGGGGAACAGTCATCAATAATTACAAACCAGTATGATAATTAAAATAATGGAGGCATGTACAAAGGCTACTGGAAGCATAGGAAGACAGGGAAAGTTACAGAATAGACCACAATTTAACTGAGATATGAACAATGAGAAAGAATTTTCTAGGCAGACAATTGGAAAGAGAACCTTCCAGGAAAAGAGAATACATTTATCAAGTTATAGGCATTAATACATAGTGTGTTATAGACATTGAAGCATAGTGTACTTGTGGAAATACAAATTGTTTAGCTAAAGGTTCAGGTTAAAGAACTGAAGAAGATGAACTGGACTGGTAGGTATCAGTAGATTCATGCCAAGAAATCTACCTTTTATCCTGTTTACCAAAGGAAAGCTATTGAAAATATAGGAAGAACATAATATGATAAGAATTTGCCTTTTCAAAAAAAAAGAACAATAGGATTATAGGTGAAGAGATTGAAGGCAATGAAACAAAAGTAACAGCATTTATTGATGCTTAGGACTATGCTAATCTCATTATAGTTTCATTTAACCCTCCTAACAGTTTAGTGATGTCAGAACTATTTTAAACTATCAATCATTTTACATACAAGTAAACTGGTAACTTGTCTTGCCCAGGATTTCACACAGTATGTGGAAAAGCCAGGTCTGTCTTATTCAACGAGCCACAATACCATGCTCCTTCTTTCTATAATTAAAGACACTATTACAATAGTCAAAGCTAGAAATAGGCTCGAAGAAAGTCAGTGACAGTGAGGATGGAGAGATGGTCCCAGACTCAAGTGAGGGATGTCAAATGGATGAGAGTTGACCTCCCAGTTACATACAGGAGATGAAGGAGCTGAAGACAACTCTTGGATTTCTAGACCTGAACAACTACGTGGTTAGTGAACAGTGGTGCCACTCAGTTCATAGGCAATACAGACAGATGTACACATTTGGAATAGAAAAACATAGCTCAGCTTTGAATACACTAAGCTTGATGGGCCTACAGACATCCACACGGGAATGTTAGTGGGACACGTAAACAGGCAGTGTGGACTCTGATCTGGGACCAATGGGAGAAACAATGAAAGGAACAACTTATGCCAAATATGATGGGAAATAACAAACGCTATGCCTGTAGACTTTGGTGTAAGATATTCTTTTTCAGATAGATTGTACCTTCTCTTAATTCCCTCTGTGATCTAAAAGTTATTGGTAAGAATGCTTCTTAATTATCACAAATTTTACTTTTGGGGTTATGTTTTTTATTAAGTCAGAAGAATATAACCTGCAAATCTTTAGCATATTGAGATTGTTAAGGTTTTCTTGGTATAATTTGAACATATTCCATGGAGCTAGCCCAAAATATGTATTCTCTAATTGAAGATTATAAAGCTCTAGATGAATAAATTAAGTTATATTTACTTATTAATTGATAAATATATTTGTGTTATTTATTATTATATTGTTATATGTATTATATTATCAATAAATAAATATATTTATTAAGTTGCATTTATTGCATTATTCACCTTTAGTGACTTTTTTGTTTATAAGCGCCTTTCTGACCACCTACTAAATATGCCCAGTCATCAAAGAGGTATATGGAAGTTCTTCACTATAATTGCATTTTTATCAAATCCCCATTTGTATATCTAGTAGGTTTTACATAGGTAGGTTAGCATATTTAGTTCACTATATTTTGGGCAACCATAGAAGAATTCCTTGCATTTTTAACAATTACATTCGTTAACTACTGGTGGATAACAAATCACCCCAGAACTTGGTATCTTGAAAAGAAATTATCTCACAGTTTCTGTACTCAGGAATGTGAGAGCAGCTTAGCTGGGGGCTTTGACTCAAGTTCTCTCATGAGGCTACAGTCAAGCTGTCGTCCAGGCTGCTGCAGTCACTAGAAGGCACGACTAGGACAGGAGGATTCACTTCCAAGGGAGTTCAGGCACAAGGCTGTTGGCAGGAGGACACAGTTCCTGACCACATGGGCCTCTCCATAGCACTTCTTGAGGATCTTCATGTTAACACTTCATGTTAGGGCATCTGGCTTTCCCCACTGTAAGTAATCCAAGACAGAGGGGCTGAAGCCTTAGAGGTTATGCACCATCATTTCTACCGTCTACTAGTCATTCAAAGCAAGTCACCAAGCTTAATTCACTCAAGGGGAAGATAATTACTACCTCCTAGAGGAAGAAGTATCAAAAAATTTGTTAACATGTGTTTTAAACCACCAGAGCAGTATTTTCTTTACACTTAATTTTTCAAGTTTGTGCATAGTTAATTCCAGTTCCTTTCTTTCCAAACCTGTACATATGCAGAAACATACTTCTACACAAAGAAATTCCAGAAGGTACATAGAGTTTAAGCCATACTTTCAAACAAATCATTGGAATTTTCTCACAATACATTTTACATTTATTGGTACAGAAAGAATAGATAGTATTTGAATGTAAAATGCCAGTGACAGCCTGAGGAACAAACATCAAACCAACATATGTGTTAACAAATTGATTCAATAAATGTTATTGAGCGCTTAGCGTATGCCAGGCACTGTATAGTGGCAATCACCATAAAAGCAAGTAAGACCTGTCATAGAGGCAGGTATCAGGTGCTCTGGGAGCACTGACCGAGGATGCATGCTTCAAGATGGCTTTCTGGAGCAAGTGGTATGAGCTGAATGAGTTCTAAAGGATAAGAATTTAAAAGGGGGAAAGCCAAGTTACAAGGAAGTAGTAAGAACAAAGACAGAGAGATGCATATTGTTCAGTGTCTCTGGAACATAGTGTATGCGGAGACTAGTGACCAGAGAAGAGGCTGTTAATGTAGACAGTGGCCCCAGAGCTGGCAGGATGTCTTATGGTTCTCTCGAGTCCCTGAAAGTTTGAACCAGAGCAGTGACAGCAGGGATTAAAGACCTACTTAGACATGTTGCCATTTTACAAGTCACCTCTGAAGGGCATCAACAAATAGTAATTTTCTTTTCTCTTTGAATATCCACCTGCAGCTCAGAAAACCACCTATTCCCATCAGTCATCACCTAAGTAAGTAACAAAGTTTTAATAAGTAGTTATTTTAAGTGCATATTTTGATGGTGATACAGGAGTGCTGCTTGAAGGCACATGAAATCCTCCATTCTGAAAGCACTGTTTGCATGGGGTGAAGCGCTTATCTTGCAACCTCTCCGGACTCAGCGAAAATTGTAACGTAGGCAGTAAGTCCTTCAGATTATCCACCTCCTCTCTCTCTCCTCACTGTGGTTCTATGCTCCCCTAAAATACAGGGTCTTCACCCCCTTTCAGGTAGTACTACCTCTTCTCTGCAGGTTAGCTCTTTGGGATCTAGATCTTTTTCCCCTCCTTTCCCCATTCCAACATGCATTACTTGTGTCCTTTGAAGTTACCTGTTCCTTAAAGATAATAGTTTGCAATGTAGTTTTAATGATTTAACCTGTTGCCCCATCCTGAGGGTACTTGTGCTGCAATCCAAAGGAATCAGCCTCTAAGAGTACAAAATAAAGACCTGAGGACAAGATTTGGTGCGGGCACTGCGGGTGGTGCGGGCAGTGAGGTCTAGGTCCTTTTCTGTCCTCAAACCTTGGTGGCTAACTATGTTGCTAAGTTCCTGTTCCTCTCAGACTTGGAATACTATTACATGCACATAACGTATCTCCTCATGGAGCACATAAACCTAATCATCTTTTAAAAAATTAACAAACCTACTGAGGTCAAGGATACGTTTTCCAGATTCCAAACTGATGAAAATGACTGGGGAAAGTGAGGTATAGGATGTGGTGGTAAATGCTGTTCACATCGAGACCAAACGAAGTTCAGAGGGATTCTGAACTTAGAAGCAGTAGAATTCAATTTGTCTGACTTGCTGAGTGCTCATGGGATAGATATGATTATGCCAGAGAAAGGAAACTGACTAGCCCAGTATTGGGATCATTTAAAGAAATAAATGAGAGGATAGTATATTGTAGGTAGTTTTATAAGTATTCATTCCTGTCTCTCTCTTCCTCCTGCCTCCACCACCACTACAGAGCTACAGAATCACTTGAGTCTTTTGAATAACAAATGCTCTGAATGTTCATTTATTAGCTCAGCTAAGATGATGAACTCTGCATGCAACCTGGAGTTTCTCCCTGAGGCCCCTCCCCCACATAACCTTGCATACAGGTCAAAATACCTTCAGCTTACTCAGTTCAACTCAAACCAGCATAACAAAACCTAGCTAACAATACCTTCTGGTCTGGTTCCACCCACTACAGCCATGACACATTTCTTACCTTACAAGGAAGAACAGGCTCAGGGTATCTGTCTTAGTCCTCTTGTTCTGGTGCTCCTTGTTTCCCAAGGCTCATCTGTGAATGGGTCACCTCTGTTCTACCATTTACCTTCTCTGTCTCCTCTGTCCTCAGCCCTTTCATTCTGTCTTTTTTTTCTAATGCTAATACAAAGACATAAATGGTAAACTTCATGAAACAGAATTAGGAACCAAAGAACTGGGGTGAGAAAAAGCAAATATGATAATGTGGGAGTAAGCAGTTGTAATAATTAAGCTTTGCATTTAGATTCTGTGTTCTTCTGATTGGGATGGAAGAAGAGAAACAGAATGTAGCGAGGGTTGTCCAGAAGACTGTGCTCAGAAACTTGCATTCATTGATTGGGTGATAATTGAATGGTTTTTAGGAGGATGTGGTATCAAATCAGGAACTCCTCTGAACACCTGTGACAACAGCCATACATGACAATTGAAGATAGTTTACTAGGGACAGTTGCAGAAACCCATAAAGGTTCGTGGTGTACACAAAGGTCTTCACTTTGGAGTGAGATGTATACATAGGCCTGAAACATGTTTAGTGAGAACTTATTTGCCAAGCTTTCTTGAAAACCTCCATGGGTCTTAGGGGGATATCAAGATAAATAAAGCACTGTGCTGAACTCAGTTATACTCCACAAAGCATCAAAAGGAAAACCAGTGAGACTGGAGAATTCCATGTAATGAATTGAGGGGCAGGAGATGGATCTGCCTTTGCTCCCAGGCAAAGGGAGCCCCACCCACAGAGCTACACAGTTCCTGGCTTTCATGTTAGAATACTGATGTTAGGATATAGAGATATTGTTTTTAAATCCCAGTCAGCCATCAGAGTGAGTGAATGGGTTTGGCAATAGAGCAAACTTAGAGTAAGGATGGACAGCAGGTATTGAGCATCACCTAAAGCTATGGACCTGACATGCAAGTGGAAGACCAATTAAATTTAAAAGCTATTCAGAAGGCTTAGGGAGACAGACGAAAAATTCATCTTACCACATTCACCTTTCAGGGTTGATTGGCCAACCATGTGACGATAGCTTTCAGGTATCTTCTGGACTAAAGTGAGGTTGTATTGGGGAGGTGGGGGTGAAAGTCAGAAAGGTATATTTACAGAAAGGTATGTTTACAGCAAATTGTAGAAAAATACGCCTAGTCTTTGGAGATTCTGGGCTAATTGGCATTAATATTACTGTTGTCTTTAGTTAAGAAGTAGAGAATGGCACTAGAAATGACCTAACCCTAAGACACTTTAGTGTCTAAATGTCCCTAACATCAGGGAGAACCACCAAGAGTAGGGAAAGGTGGATGAAATAACACACACTCCTGGCATTGTGATGGAACTTCACAACAAAAATCTGGTCATTCATTGAAATTTGTATCTGATCATATACCTAATTTCTAGTGGCTTTAGAGGACTTTTCTCCATTTATTTTTTTATTAAATAATTTATTTATATATGAATTTCACATCTTTGTAATCCCAGGGATTCACCCCCCCACCCTCCCTGATAGTTCCTCCCATCTTCCCCCCACCCCAAGTTGCATACTTCAGTTTGGTGGTTAGCTTGTTTTGACTTTCCCTCGTGTATTTTGTTTATTTTTTCCCTATATCCCATATATTAGTGAAACCACTTGGTTTCTGTCTTTTTCTTTTTGACTTGTTTCTGGTAATATGATTTCTTCTTGGTACATCCATGTTATCATAAAATCATCAAATTTGTCATTTTTAATGGATGAGTAATATTCCATTGTGTATATATACCACACCTTTTTTATCCACTCATCTGTTTTGGGGCATTTAGGTTGCTTCCAAGTCCTTGCAATTCCAAATAGTGCTGCAGTGAACATCCGAGCACAGGTGTCCCTTTGTACCCACATTGAGGTCTCTTTTGGGCAGATTCCCAAGAGAGCAATTGCTGGGTCAAATGGTAGTTCCATTTTCATTAATTTGAGGGTCCTCCACACAGCTTTCCATAGTGGTTGAACCAGTTTACATTCCCACCAGCAGTGTAAGAGTTTTCCTTTCTCTCTGCATCCACGCCAGCACTTGTTGCCTGTTCTTTGGATGCGGGCCTTTTCTCCATTTATTTGGTTAGTTTTGCTCTCAGATCTTTGCTGTCTCCTTTTATCTAAATGCATGGCTTCTGGCAGAAACAAGTCAGAAGAAAAAAGACAGAAACCAAATGGTCTCACTAATATATGGACAACCAAACGAAAGTACACAACTGGGGGGGACCAGCTGGAGTGGCCAGGGAGGGGAGGTGGTGGGTGACCGCCAGAGATCACAATGATGTGAAATATATATATATATACATAAATAAATTATTGAAATAATACTTTTAAAAATATGGCTTCTGGAGGAAAATATCTGATAATATAAAAATATTCTGATTTTAAACTTTAATGTATTAAAATAATCATGTCCCTTGACTCAGTATTACTACTACTACAAATTCAGAAGACATAGTCCCACAAATAGGTAAAGAAAGGTGCTACATTATTTGTAACAGCAAAAACCTGAAAATTTACCAGAGAATCAGTTAGATGCAAGTGATCACTCTATGAGAATTTCAAAGAGAGTGAAGATGGTTCAATGATGGGCTGATTGGACACAGAAAGATGTTCTTGTTTTATAAAACAATTTGTCTAAATCTTTCTCATTTAAGAAATATACACACATATATTACTCTGTAGGAAAGTGTGGAAGGAATCTGTGAAATGAATGTGTGTGGTCTTGGGAGAGAGGGGCAGTGGGGATTTATGAGTGGGCTTTCATTCATGTCTGCTTCTGCAGTGTTTGAATTTTAAATGACTTCATGCTACTATAATTTAAAAAACACAAAATTTTTAAAAATGTATTTAATAATGACTGCCTTTCTCAGGCATAAGTTTAGCATAGTATGAGAGGGAACATGCTAATGGACAACATTTGATCTTGAGGCTCAAAACCTTATAAATGTATAAAATAGTTGTTTTGTCATCCTCTCATGTGTCTCTAACATATCTCTAATTATAAGGTACATCTAATTATTGAGATATCTAATTATTCCCCCCATGGTATAATACACTCTGCTCACTGTGACACCATACACCTTACATGACAGTCACCTAGGCTGGTGTATGATCAGGGTCATGCAAGCAGTAAACCACCGTCACAGAGTGCCAAATGCTACCAAATGCTACTAATAACATAAACATAAATAAGGAGACGATTGTTGATGCTTTGTGAGTCTTCTAAACTATTTAAGTGTATCTTTAGTCAGTGAATAAATCATTGAATTTAATCAGTGAATAAAGGTGATTAAGAAAAAAATTAAAAATAAATTCATGACTTCTGGATAGGACAAACATATGGGGCTCGCTGGATTCTGCTTCTTATTGTGAAATGAGGCAGAGGGAGCAGGCAAGGGACTCTGGAATATCAGATTGCAGAGGATCTACAAGAAGCAAATATCTTGGAGTTGGCCTAAGAAACTATGTCTTAGAAAAATAATTGCGTCCAAAAGTAGAAACCCTCTCACTGACATCATCTTCATTTCCAGGTTCCATGTTGCTAAAGGTACTAGGTCTGAGAATAAGCTATTGCTACCTAACCCGAACAGAGACCCAGAAAGTTTTCTCTTCCTACTAGAAAATAGCTTGTTACTTCACAATCTGACTACATTTCTCAAAACTAAATTGTAGGCCTTGTGGGAGAAAGTAAATTTGATAACATAAGGGTGGGTCAAGTAAAAATGAAGATCACCATTTATCTTTAAGAAGGTGTGGAAGAAAAGAAGCAAAAGATTCATGTAGGTATGAAAATAAATCAGAATTGTAGTCTTAGGCTTCGGGGTGTTTTTTGTTTTGTTTTGTTTTGTTTTTTTACTTATTTTGGATATTATATAATATACCTGATTGTATTGCTACATTTAATAAAATGTATTTTTATTCCATACAATAGGTACTAATAATTCTGATTATACCATAGAGTACAATATTCTGATACTTAGAAAAGACATCTAATTTGTTATTTCATATATCAGAAACCAATGATAATAATCCACCATGATCAGTAATCATTCATAGATCTTTTCCTACTGCGGGGTGTAGCAAGGAGACTCGGAGTTTTGAAGTAGTGGGTAGAAAGTAAATAAACAAAAGGAGTCTGATCAAGCAGGGCAGACTGGCCCATCCCCCCTCTCTCTCCAACAACAGCCTCTTCAGCTCACTACAAAGCAAACATGGCTAAGGCACAATCAGGCTAGTAATGTCAGATGTTATTTTATGGAGCAGTGTACTGTTTACAGAGCATTTATTCTACTCCTGTGAGTAGTAGCATGTCTTATACCCAGCGACCAATATCTAAGTAGGAGACTAAGGGATTAGACAAAAAATAAAGCTTATTCTTCTTGATGAACTGCTAGGGAGGAAAAACTCCCACACAAAAAGGGGATAGTCTGATGCAATGATTAGGATTCAGGGTGGGGGTGGAGTGACATAAACTATTAGCCACAAGTAATAAAATCTATTTCTCTCCTTTTTAGAAAATCAAGCCGCTGTCAGGAAAAAGTGAGTACAGTGACATTGACTGAGAAGTAAAATATCAAAGTATTTTTAATGTTATGAGAAAAATCTGAATCAGACACCTAGCAGTCATCTGTTAATATTAGTCACTCTCCCTCTTTGCCCTTTTCTCTTCCTGGACTTTCACTCCTCATTGATCTTGAGTTTTGCGGAGATCCAGAGTTATTGTGAAAAGAGGTCCAACATGACTGTGTCCTGGCCCTTTGAGCAGGCATCCTCAGGAGGGTAGAAAGGCATCCGTGAGAGGTCTGGTCATTGTGGGCGCGCCATAGTAGGTAGCCATTAAGGGAACAGTTCTGGCTCAGGGCTGAGCCTCCTCCCCCATGGGCAGGTGAGTCATGTTGCCTGGACCTCTCTCTCTCCTCTGGGAATAAGAACCCTAAAATAGCTACTTCATCCAAAGAAGGGACCTTGTCACCTGACAGCTGCAACTGGGGTCAGGCAAAGATAAGAGGGTAAATTCAATGAACCCTAACTTCAAGGCTTGAGAGACGGGTCATGAACAAGAGGGGGCAGTAGACTCTTTCATATGATTCTATTTACCATAGTTCATTTTGTTAAAAACTTTAGAAATGCCCTTATTTTATATGTTGAGTTTAGAAATGCTTCTTTCCTAAGAATAATAATGTAAGTCTGCTGTGCATTATCTCAGGTCATAAGAAAATACTATACATTAAAGTTCTTAGTTCAATGTATTGGAAGAGATTTAGACCAAGAAGGTAAGTAGCTTACCTATTAATGTTTCGGTGTTATTCTCAGAAGTGCTTGATTTAGGACATGTTTATGTAAGACAAATGTATGCAGTCACACGCTGTCACCCCACACTGGTTTTTCTACTCATTCATTTTCTACTCTGGGTGGTAAGTGAAAAAGACACATCAAAAGAATTCGATAGTGATGATGCTCACAGGATGTTGTAAAGTTAGTGCTTGCCAGGCTGTAACCTTTAAATTGCCAAATCACATGGTATGTGCATTTTATCACATGTATTGTATTTAACCACATTTATTAATGCATTGAGAGAATTCAGAATTAGAGTGGAATAAAATGACTTTCCCCTGAGGTGACCTCACACCTTTTGTGTGGGTCAGGAGAGAGTATGCTACATACAAGGTGTTAACTTTAAATGGTGGCCTAAACTTGGACAGTCTGGGAACTAACTTTGGAGATAATTGAGAGGCAGCCAGCCACATTATACGGAATCTAGTGCCCAGAAACCAGGGTTTGCAACAATGAGTATTGTAAATACCAGGCATCCGGACTTTGTTGCACTGACTTACATCTATAGCCTTGAAAAGTAGAGTTCCTGTGGAAGGAACACTCTTCATCTGGCTGTCTTGACGCTAGCAAATACTCTTTCACTATAGACACGACCAGTTTTATGGCCCCTGAACTGATCTGTAATAAGCAGAAGTGCATTAGCAGGTAGAGTTTTGCATCTGCCCCTAGTCCAGTGTAAACTGTGACGGGAGCACAATTGACCATTGAGCAGTCATTCAAGTCTCATCTCTGGGTTTCTGCTTCAACTCATATTGAAGGAGACCCCAACATCTCTTTCTGCTCAGTCTACTGACCTTACTGAGCTAGTCTCAGTTCTAGCTCGCCCCTATTTCTCTACCTGAGTGACTGTGTTCTTTGCTTCCTGCCCTTTTCCAAGGGCATTTTCCAAGACCTTTTCCAAGATCCTTTTCCAAGACCCACAGTTCCTTTGTTGGACCCAAAACCTATCGTTTTTCCTAAGTCATCAGTGCTCATTGTCACCCATCAATTAAATCTTAACTAGTAGCTGCAGTTGTTTGCATATTTAAACACAGTTCATCAACAGAGGAAGCCAACAGCAGGCAGGTCACAGAGCAAATAGACTGACCCTGGAGTCTTTACTTTTCATCCTTTTTTCATCATGGCTGAAAAGATGCCTAAGTAAAAGGGGGCTCCCCCTGTGAAGAAACATAAATGCTTTGGCTGCAGATTTGTTTCATGAAATACTCTCGTAGAGGTAAGCTGGCTTACATTTTTAGGGAATATTGCTTGACAAAAAAATCTTGCCATTTGTGGCAACATGGATGGAACTGGAAGGAATGCTGCTGAGTGAAGTAAGTCAGTAGGAGAAAGGCAAAGACAGGATTGTGTCACTTACAGGGAGACTATCGAGAAACTCAAGAAAGAGGCAGATAAAGGCAAACCAATAACTAACCCTAGAAAGCTGACTGCAGAACTAAGACTGGGGTGGGGGGTAGAGAACGACATGGGGAGGGAGCACAGTGGACTATGGTGGAGAACTATGGGTACTTCAGAGGTGGTACAGTAACAACTCCTGAGGAGGGAGAGCCTATACTTCTAAAACACAAACAACTTGTAAACCAATGTTTCCTCAATAGAAGACACAAAACACACACATTCAATTGAAAAAAGAAATACTGCTTGGATCATAAACCCAGCTTGTCCTCTTGCCAGTGTATTTGTTTTCTATGAGCCCAGATACCATTTAGCTATTTTTTTTAAAAAAACAAGAAGCCATTTATTCTTAGCAATAAATACTGAACATAAAATTTCCAAAGGCTTTTGGATCAAAAAGATTCTTTGGAAAAAAAAAATGACCCAACTTGAAATGAAAGTATTGTTTCACTAGATCCTTTGCTGCATTCTACTCTTGCAGTCCATCATAGCTGGATTGTCGCTATGCATTGTTTGACATAAGGAATTTAAACGTAGTCCCTGCCTCTAAAATGGAGTAAGTTCATATTTGATTTCCCTTATGTCCCTGCTCACCTCCTTTCCAGGTAACTTCTGAAGAACTGAACAGTATAATTCATAATACAATGACGTGGGTCATGGCTGCAGTGACCTGTGTATTATACCCAGCCATCACAAAATATGGAGAAAAATCACAAAACACTACACCCCCAATGCCTGATGCTTCCCCTTCCTCATCAGATAACATAAACTGCTGTAGCTCACATAGTGAGACACTTCCTTGTGAAACAAGTCAGAAGTTTCAGGCAGAACCCTGTGCAAAAACAGCTAATAGGTCAATAAAGCAGCCCATAACACCTTTAAAGCCAGCTTCTTCCCATAAAGAAGGAACAGGTGTGAAAGAAACATATAAGAAAGGACAGCTTGCAGTCTTGGAAGCTAAATATAATGGGATCGCTGAGCCCCACAAGCATAAACCCTTTATACCTGTTAGTCCCCTTGCCCCCCTGATCAAAACAGACACACAGAAATCTAAAGATGCCTCCACTGAACATGACTCGGGATACTCACTATCTTCCAGTGGAAAAGCAAAAACCATAAGTGCAATACAGGAGTTTCCAGATATTTGTGTTGACTTTAAAGACTACCTAAAAGAGGAAACTGAGTTGATTTTAAAAAACATTTTTCATAAAATGGTGTCTGAATTAACCCAGGCCATCTCCCCGCTTTCCTTGGCTACATTGGAAATTTTGGATGACCACTGCAATACTGATGGGGGCAGTTTGCCCTCCAGTGCAGCTATCTCTTCGGCATCCACTGAAATTGTGGAACACATGCTGGTGAAACTGCAGTCTGCCATTGAGAAGGAAAGTATTGAGGTATATTCCCAAGAAAGTGTAACAGTGAACTTTGAATCAGACATAGTAGTCAGTGAAGAATATCTCATGTCATCAAAGGAGAAAATTTTAAAAACGTATACTTCCAATAACATCAATGAAGTTGCAGACAGTATGATTCATATGATTTTAGAACAACTGGTAGCTCTTATAGCTTCTAAACAAAATGAACTTGCTCATCTTAAAATCACCACTACTCCTGCTTACCAGCAACACATGGAAGAGCCAATAACTACATTCCTTCAGAGAGCCAGCAATAGGAAATTCAGTGCTGAACCTGATACAACCAATTTGGTCATCAAAGAAGAAATTGAAATGTTAATGTCCAATATTTTTTCTCAGCCCTCTCTGATTGATGCTATAGAGGAAGTAATCAGCATTATTCTAAGCTATGTACAAATTAGACTTAATAATGAAAAGCTTGTTGCAACTGAAGAAAGCGTAATCATCCTTCAGCTACTTGATGATATCTTGACTCAGTTATGTCAGAGACCAGCAACAACAGATACCCCAGAGCATAGACACAGACTAAGGAGTCGTCCTGGCACTAAAAAAAGAAACAGTCTTGCCAGCACTGAAACAGCTAATGGTCCTCAGTATAGGTGCCTGTTTCCATCTATAAATGTCCCTGGTATGGTTCTTTACTCTGAGGCTGAAGAAATAGACAGAATAACAGGAAATACACTGTCTTCATCTACCCATCAAGAAAAAGCAAACTGGCAAGAACAGGTTCCTGACCACTGGTTAACAGGGGAAAATACAGATTTTAAGTTCAAAATAAATAGGTACTTACCTACAGAGACTGCTCATGGAGGCAAAGCATCATTTCACCAACAGCAATTAAACACTGACCGATCAATGTTTACTAATAAGGAACTTTTTGAGGACAAGACATATTTGAATAAAGAAACTTTGCTTTTCAGTCACGAAAAACATTTTCAGATAGAAAAAGCCTCAGAAAATATAATTACCTGTATTTTATCACAGATGCTCAAAGACTTAGCCTCTGGATCCTCTAATCACTTTGATGATAAGAATGGTAAAAAGGCTTTTCTTACTACCTTTGTAAAACCAGGTGATCTATCATATGAAGAATGGATGGACCGTATGTTCTCTGTGTCAGAAATCCATATAGTGGCTCAAGAAATTGTAGATGCTGTATTAAAAGAATTAAACATGATGTTCAGTCACGTTATTGACCATGCTTCACCAGCACATGAAACATCTTTAGAGAATATTGATCTACAGAATGAAGAACCATTTGAAAGATGGTTTGATAGTAAGAGAAAGATGAAATTTGTTTCTGCACATGACATGGATTCTATAAAACATCCCTGGTTAGAATCTGGAGAAAGGGAATCCATGTCTGAACCTCCAGTTCACATTAATGATAAGATCATTTATACAGTTTTTAAGAAACTGAGCTCATTTATTTGCCCAAAGTTGCAAAACTGCTTCAAGCTAGAAAGTCATACTACCTATTCAAATTTCGCACCTGACAGGAGATCACTTCAGTCTCACCTTAGTGCTTGCACAACAAAAGTGGTAAACATCATTTTTGATGCTCTTCAGAAAGAACTGAATTGCAATAAGAAAAACCTAAATGTTAAGACCATTCGACCTCTCAACAACTCTGTAGATACAGGATTTGGGGATGACACAGAAAAGAAATTAGACTCTGTTGTTATAAAGCTAAATAATGACATTATGACAAGTTCATTAGCAGCTTGTATTTGTGAGGTGTTAAGTGAAGATGCAGATAAAAGCAGTGTTCTACTCCCTTCAGATAAACTGAAGTCTAAAGCCTCATACAGAACTACTGACAGTGATCAACAAGATCGTTTGCCTGCTCATAGTCCTCATATGCATGAGGAAGTTCACAAATGTTCAGGGTTGCAAGTGTTAGATAGAATTGGAAATATTTTATATGACCTGTTATATAAATTCACAGGAGACCACCCACATTCTCCTCTATCTGATGAGCAAAACCAAGAATGGATCAATGAGAATTTGAGAACAGTCACCCCATTGCAATCTGATATTCAGCTCACCTCTCATAACATTTTAGAAGATACCATTAAAAAATTATGCTTTGCTGAGATGGGCCATATTTCCACAAGTTCAGAGTCTGAAGTGTTCTCAGAGTACATTGACACTGACAGTCTATCATTCAATTTGCTTATTAAGGAAGTGAGCAGATGCTCTGACATAATCTCCAGCATGGCATCTGGCTTAATCCAGTCAGGCAGTCAAGAAGTAGCTGACAGCAAGGGAGAAACCACTGCCCCCCAAACAGGGACCATACAACAAAAGCATCCAAATAAACCAAAAGCTATCGCTTTAGATATCCTTGAAATGGTTTTTGCTAAGTTGGAAGAGTTCACCTGTAGAGATTTAGAAGCTGTAAGTGCTATAATCAATGGAAATGAAAAAGGCAACAAGATATATTGGAAAAGTGGTAGTACTAATACTTGTGAAAAACTTTTGCAGCCTATGTTATACTTACAGGCAAAGAAAGTATCAAGTACTATTTTGAAGGCTATTCAAACTGAATTGAATGTGAGCTTGCCAGATTTTGGAACATATATAAGCAAGCCACGTCACGTTAAGCAAATGCTTAAAAATCTAGTTGATGTAATTTTAAATGCAGTGCCTCTAGGTAACTCTCATGAAACTGAACTAGAAGAGAGAGACATTGAAAATTACAGATACAGGCCAACATATGGAACTTTTTTTCCTGGAGGAGCTGATCCAGAGTCATATTTAAATGATCCTATAGACACAGAAAAAGAAAGTACTGAAGAGAAAAGACCCGCTGGGGAAGAAACTAAATCAAATTCTTTTACACTACAGGAACTAGAAAGAACTTTAACAAAATTTGAAGTAGAACTGAAAGATCCACAAAAGTCCCCAGTTGTACCTATGATAAGAAATATTTTGAATAAAATTTTCCATAATGATTTAATTGATCAGTTAAATGTGCTTCCTCTCCCCCAATCCCATTTGTATGACATTTTTCATGCTGGAGATGAGCCAGTTGCTCAAACATCTGTTCATTCCCTGGATAAAACAATGGATCCTTTAGTGTCTGAAGCAGATGTAACCTTTGTTGCAGATAATGTGGTTAGAACTATATTTCAAAAGCTTTATTATGCTGCCATGACATATAGAAAGGCAAATGAAAATAGGTATAATGCTATCAGTTTTCCAGCAGATACCTCTTTTCCTCAACAAACCTGTGGAAGAAAGACCTCTGTTTATTCTAACATAGGAAACAGAAATCCATATACACTTCAGTCAATGTTCAATATTTGTGAACTGACAAAAAGAAATATAGTTGAAGATATTATACAGTCAGTATTAACAAATTTGGAGACATTTGCTACTTCCAAAGTAAAAGCTCTCTTTTGTCCTTGTATGGATTTTACTGTTAAAATGGCTTTACCTTTACAGTGGGATGAGACTGCTATAAGCCAACCATGGTTATCAATCAAAGATTCATATTCTGATGATCAATTATCCTGTTGCTCGATGAAGCATAAGAATTTCAGAAATACTACCTCAATATGTCAAATAATTTCCTCTAAATTAAGTATATATGCAATAGAAGTGACTAGACAGATTTTACAAGGAATCAAGTGTAAGCTAGATAAAGGAATAAAAGGTCCATTCTTGACTCATAATGTTGTGATCCCTGAAATTATTACAAGTCAGGTTGTTAATACAGTACTAGATATTGTATCTGCTAAAAGCAAATATGAAAAAGACATACTATACAGAGAGATTGATTCAGGTCAGTCAGACTGTATTGGAAAATTGTTCAATAAAAGTGACTATCGAAAAAAACTTCAATTTCAAATACTAGATACCATTGAGGCTATCTTAAATGACATATGTGAGAAAACACTAGATGAAAATAATCTCCTGCATGCTGCTTCCACTCTTAAATGTAATGTAAATTGGAGGTGTTTAAAAGCAAATTTTGAAATGGACAGTGAGCGTATAAATAAGGTCCTTCCAATGTGTTTAGTTCCTAAGTCTTGTGTTGCCATGATTTCTAATGATATGGTGGCTATTGTTCTTCAAAATCTCACTTCTGCTATCATACTTGACAAAAATGGAAAGGATTTGAGTTTTCCAATATTGCCCCTGACATTTTCTGATACAGTTCTTAAAGCAGATTGTCAACAGTCTCCTGTAACAGACTCAGTGGATGAAGGGGAAAGGAAGAGATTTTCATGGGCAAGAAAAGATAGAGATGTACCATTGAAATCCACTGATTTTGATGATAATCAGACAACCACATTTAAGAAACATGTTGAGAACTCTCTTGATCCACATGATGAAAATGCTTACTTCATTACTAAAACTATTTTGAATAGATTAAAATCTTTTGTCGCAGAAAGACTAGATCTGCTCTTTACTCTTGATAGCCAGACTAATGAAAAATTATTTGTTGGGTCAGAATTTACAAACTGTAAACAAGATGACCGCTTATTTCCTAAATTCAACCAAGTGCCATCAGACGTAAATATTCTGAAAATATCAACAAATAAAACCATTCCCCATCAAGAGGGCATAGGCCACACAGCTGCTAATTGTGGGAGAGAACATGAATCTGCAATTCATATACCACAAGTTTGTCTTAAGGAATATGCTGACATAATTGCCAGTAACATTTTGATGCTTATAAAAAGTGATGTAGATCTAGAGATCCAAAAGATGTATTCAAATCCAAACAGTACTTCACTGCAAGAAAATATCATTGCAACTGAAACTATAAACAACATCTTAAAGAGGTTACATGATAAAATATCTTTCAAGACAAGTAATTTTTACTCAAAACAGGACCCAACCCTCTTTACACAACTAGCTGAACAAAATGAAACATACCTAAGTCAAAGAAAAATGGGAGACAACACTGAACTGTCTCACTATCCAAAATCCCCAGATCAAAATCCAGTTATATTGGAGACAAAAAACCTGAGAGAACTTTTTGGAGAAATATTTAGAAATGGAGGAAAAGCAACTGCTTTGTTAAATACAGTTAAGGGCATTTTAAACAAGGTGTATCGAAAGGTAATGGAAGACAAAGACCACTGGCCTCTATTTCAGGAACCCCTCCACTTTGCAACTTTTTCTAAAATTAAAACAGCAACAGCACACACACAGAATGTACAGTCACATATAACTGTTGTTGCAAATGATATAGTTGAAAATGTTTTCAAAGAAATGTTCTCAGTAGTTATGACATCTTTATTAGAAAAAACTGAGATCAGGGGAGAATTGGGAGCAGCTGGCAGTGATGAATTACTGATGACTCCACCATGTTTTAGGGGATTGGAAGAAGCAGAAAAAAGATGTGTTCCCCCTGAATGCATGTTACTACAGGTTTATCCTTACACAGGCATTAGAAGTGTCACTTCATTGGAAAATACCTTGCAACTGTCTCCCTTGCGAGTGGGTGAGGAACTGATCCAAATGGTTCTCCAAAAAATCACAAAGTTTGCTTTGCCCACTCTCGAAGAGAGTTCAATCACTAATCATCACTCTGATGAAATGAGATCATCGAGCACAGGCACTTCTAAAACTAGTCCTAAGGTCAGCCCTGTGTTAAGCTTTAAATCCAGTTTCAAAGCAAAATCAAAAGGCATCTCATTGCCTAAATTTGAAACAAGGTCCCAACCAGAACCTAGTGGTGCTAGAGCCAAAAACAAGACCAAGTTAGAGCCCAGAGAGAAAACTCTGAGAGACAGCTGTCCCAAAGCCACCATCGAACTGCCCCACCTGTCATCTACAGGGGATGCTAACATCTTCTCACTTAGAACAAAACTCCCCATTTGGAAACTACAAATGTATGCTAAGGATATTGTCAGCAGTATTCTGGAAACAATCATGACTGAATTTCAAAAGGTGAGGAGAGAAAGAGCAATGGTAAGTGTAAATTCTTTATCCTCTGACCAAATTATGGCTGCAAGTGAAATAGTTAATGCAGTTTTGCAAGGATTGTATACTGCAAAGGACAATTTGACTGACACAATAAAAAGCCCATACTCAGATCTTGAAAGCTCACAGAAGAACTTTAGTACAGTTTACCTTGAAAATCCAGAAGTCCATGACTTTCTGGAGACTGTTTCTTCCCAGCTCAAAAAAATCTTCACTAAAGATGTTTCTAAACAGATGTTTGATAAATGGCTAACAGAATCAAGTAGCATGGAAAATGAAGCATGTAAGCTATTGATAATAGCTAAGACAATTTTAAATGAAATCTCAATGAAAGCAAAAGAATTAGAACATCATGTTTCACTTTTAAATTTGCCTCTTCAAACCTGTGAAGGCAGATACCATAATTTTAAAAGAACTGCTTCTAAAACTGAGGCTTCCCAGGCACAAATTAATGTATTTGCCCAGGAAATTGTTGAAAAGCTATTTGAAAAATTAGAGTTAGGCTTCTTGTCTCAAATGTTTATAAAAGAGAGTAAAGAAACTCTAGAAAACAAGGAAGAAACTACTGCCAGAAGTAAACATGGTTCCTTAAGAACAAGCAACTTCAGCAATAGACCAACTTGTAACACACAGTTAAAAGACAAAAAAATGGGGGATTCTTGCCGCCAACTTGCCCGAGAGATCATGGAAGGGGTTCTGAGCACCTTGGAGTCATTTGCAGACCTACAGTTTAAACATATCTCTACATATACTTTCTCTGAAATTGTGAAAATCCCTGTTGAAAGCTTTTTTGCTCTCCACCAGAAACCATTGACAGCCAAACTGCTCAACTTACAGCCAGTGACCAAGTTTCCTGGTGTATCTAAATCAAGGAGTCTGATGACTCAAGAAAACATCCAGAACACCCTTCAACAGCTTCACTCATTCCATTCAGAGTTGCTTGCTTATACTGCCCTTACTGTCAGTGGCATGCTTAATGCAATTAAGAACAAGTTACATGAAGCAAAACAAGTGGAACCACCTTCAACAATTGTATTTGAAGAAAATCTGGTAGAAATGGATGAATGTTCTCATTTCTACAAATCAGTGGTCACAAGACATCCAAAGGAAAATCTTCAGAGAGCTGAAAATGCTTATGCCATTAATAGAGCAGAATTTGCTACAGGGATGAGAATGCCCACTTTAGAGTCAGAGGAAGTTGACTGCGGGGATAACCCTTCACAAATTCCTAGCTTGTTTTATTCAAAGGTAGATAAAATCAAGGAGACGGTGTCATCAAATCTTCCTTCATATGTGTTCCACCATGCAGGAGATACAACTAAAACCACAGAGCTTGAATCAGAAAGACTCACATTAAAACTTAAGCCATCATCTTCTAGAAGTGAAGCCCAAGGCTTCAGCTGTTTTGATAAAGCTGTGAAAGAAAATTCTCACCCAGCAGGCATTGTGTTACAAAAACGATCTCAGAATTCCAGTGGTTCTGCACAAGCAGTGCTAGAGGCCCCCGTGCCTTTCAGTGAACTGCAAAGTGAAAATCAAAGTGTGCTTCCCTGCAAGATCTCCCAACCAGTTGCCACACCAAAGCAAAAACACAACCATTTCTCCCCTCATAGGACAGCTGCGGAAAATATCAATAGCATGCTGTTGAGTAATGGCCTTCCCAGTGAAACCCCACACACTAATGAAAATGTAAAAACAACGACGCCATTTTCTGTACCAAAGGAATGGTCTTGGCCTACAAAGTCCGAAGAACAAAAGGAGCAGAATAGCTTGCTTCAAGTGTGGGGAAAAAGAAATACCTATAAAACTAAAGGAGAAAAGAAAAGCCTTATAGCTAGTGAAAAACATTTCACTTTACTAGATAAGTGGAAAAATAAATACTCAGAGTTCCAGAAAATACCAGCTCTTGAAGAGGATGAAGTCACTTCTTTTGCTGATCAAGAACTAGGACCACGTGAAATCCATCTAATAGCGAGATTTGTTACTACATCTGTGCTCACACATTTCAAGGACTTCGAAAGCAGAGGTGAGTGTAAGCTGACTAATATAGAGTCTGCATAATTTTAAGGAAAAAATATCAGTGATGATTTTAGGCTTTTTTTTTTTAACCAAGAAATCCAAGAAACTGCATTAACTGCTTCTTGGAAAATAGTGTTGGATTTGGGGTGGCTGTTTATCTTGTGTGTTTTTCAGTTGGTCGTTATGCTAAAAGAAAAAAAGTTAAATATTTACATACTTTTTATTTGGAGGATTGGTGTTCCATTCCCCCTATCTGCAGGTGAGGTTAAATGAGCATAATTATAGAAGGATATTTTGGTTCACCATGAGGTAGGACGTTGACAGTGAGGTCAGTTTGCTGCATGACACATACAGCTGTTCTCAAGGCAATTCCGCAACACAACTTGTGAAAGGATTTTTTTTAAGTTCTTTTAAAAAAGAACTCTTTACATTCTAATCAGACCTTAGTCTCATTTGAATAGTGGTCCTGCATCTTTTTGAGGTATAAAGTTAATCTTTGCCATTATTATTGGCAGAGTTTATAAGAACAGTGGCCTTAAACTTATTATGTTCATGTTCCAGTATTCCATCCTAAGTTCATCTTAGGTATAACACTTGCAAGTTCATGCTTGCAAATGTGGTATCTGTATTCAATCCTAAATTCGTTTTAAGTATAACACTCTGAAGTCATGCTTGCAAATATGGTATCTGCACTCCCTTTCTGTCATTGCTTATGCTCATGTATTGGGTTAAACCATGTAAAATAGCCATTTTTGAATGTCAAAAATGATCAAACATCAGTAGTTTCATTCAGTTTAATTGACTATATAGTATATAGCCACAAAATGGATAGTTTGCTGGACAGCTTAAAATGTTAAAATGTTACAAGAATTATATAAAGTTTCTAGATATCTTTGGAATCGCTCTAGAGCATTCTAGCACTGAAGCTGGAAATCATTTCTTTGCTCCGGGATTTCCAACTAAAAGCAAGATAGTTATCCAAGGAAGGAACCAGAACTTAGGAGAGTTAAATTTTGCTGTTCTATTTTCTTAATTTCCCAGGTAAAGAGTCCACAGGTAGGAAATGGTGATTTGAAGAGAGCCCAGTTCCTTTTGATTAGATTTTTCTATTTCTTGAGTGAAAGTATGCCCAAAGTGAAAAACATATACAATACTGTAACTTCGAATGCTCAGCACTTTGCCCAAATGTATGTTTTCTGTTTTTTTCTTGATGAAAAAATATCTATTGTGTTCACATTGCTGAGGGAAAAATATAAATCAAAACAATCTCTAAGAAGCATCAACAGTGATTCTTCACTTAATCAATTTTGTGAATAGCTTACTGAGTTGGTTATTTTCTTGTAAGTTCAAGTATTTCTGATTACATTGAAGACAGCGGGAAACAAAATCCCTGGAAATACAAGATGCACCTTTTAAAGGGTTTGTCTTACTTAATTCCCAAATGTTTGGGAGTTAGTCATTTTCTATCAATGGACTTGCTTTGACCACTTCTGAAACCATTATTCAAATCCTTTTTACTAGTGGTATTTTAAAGGCAGATACACAAGAAGTGGGTCATGTGAAAACAAAATATATTTACTGCCCACAAGTAATTGTGACTGAGTTTGGCAATCTCTTTCAGGATCTCTTAGTAGGAGTGACTCACATTTTGTCCAGAGAACTAAGACTAAATCATCAACCTAACAGCAAAGGAAGAAAGAAGTCACTCCTCATACTTACAAGTCAGGGTTTGTCCATTCACAACAAAACCAAAACCATGAAAAGACAGACAGGCCTGGGAGATTGTAAGTCATCTCCTATTCCTCTAGCTAATTAACTAGTACAAAAGGATAAACTAAAATTTCTGGCACATAAGTTAGACAATCTAGTTGGCAGCCTAAAGACTCATAAATCTAAAGAAGTAGTTAATAAAATTTTTAATATTGTTTTAGATTTGTTTTTGGCAGATGAATACCCAAATTGGGATAAAACAGCAAAAAGAGTGTCCCTCTCTTCAAATAACCAGCAACATCCTAGAATACCTAGAAATAACCTACAAATATCCCCAAAATCAGTTTTTCTTATGAAAGTTGTGTGTGAAAACATTAGAGTACTTTTAGAAAAATGCACAACCAAGAAGTTTCTTACAAATAGTCCTTTCTCTGACGTAGTATCCACAGAACATCAACTATCCAACATACTTCAAAATGTAGAGAATTATTGCAAAGGAACAATTTATGACACACCATTTCAAGAATACAGTATGTCAGACATATTGGAAAATCTGGCAGAAATGGATCAAGAAGATATGCTTAGTCTTATTTCTCTTAGCTTAGAAAAATCCTTAATAGAGAAACTGTCATGTGGCATACAGCCACCTCCCAGTAGTCCACCTTTTACAAACAATCAATTAGCATTTAGAAAAAGAAAGAAACTTCCTAGTTTTCCCAAAACAGAAAGAACAGAATTCAAAGAATCAAGACAGGTTAAAGGCTCTGGAAGATTCCTGAGTTTTGACAAGCCTTTGACAGAACTATTGAATAATCTTACGGTAATTCATTCCAAAATGTGAGCTCCATCTGATAAACAATTTCCACAAAAATTTCCTTCTCAGTCTCTTCAAAGACCTAGTAAAAAGGAAGTGAAGGCCAAGGTTACACTTAACTTGCAATATCAAGAAGGCATAAGCATGGGGGGTTACTCTGCCACATTTCTGGAGGAAATAATTGTAAACATTTTTCTCAACCTCACTTCATTGCATGGCAAAAACTTAAACATCACTAAAAGCCAGCTCAACTAAATGACAATATTAGATGTCATCTCTGTGATGAATGAGTTTAATAGTGCGCAAGTCACTGTTTTGATGAATATTGAATAAAAGAACTTTTTTCCACCTTTCTCTAAAGAAACTGCTGGTAAGATTGCTGAGTCCATTTTTAATGATGTTTCATGGAACTATGCACTGCAAGTGACCTGTGGCAATCATCCAGCACATGCTACCACGTCAACAGCAGAACAGATAACTAATGGTATATTGAGGGAGAGTATAGACTTTCAACTCCCAGTGTGCTTTGTAGGAAAGCTCATGCCTAATTCATATTACCTTCTCAAGGCTGAAAATATCCTGCAGAAACTTCAAACCAATCTGAGAGAACTGAATGATCAGAGTTTAACTGTTTAACCAACTATACTACCATGGTATCACACTCATTTTTAGAAAATGTCATCAGAAGACTGTTATTTCACTTCCTTTTTCCACCCCATAAGTCCTCTTGCTTGGGAAATAAGTATTTAATAACTTCAGATTTTAATGAGCTATCCACCTGTATAGTAAAGAAAGTTATGTTAGCCATCTCAAAGCATAAGATTTGACTCACTAAAACTGATTGTCAATATCTATGTACAGAATAAAATCTTCAAAATATGGTGGAGTCTATTTATAGTAATATTTTGCAGATACCTGACTCCCTTGGGTCAATACAGAAAAGTTTAATAAGTCAAAGCTTATTATTATGGTTGACCAGATGGCCAGTCTAATTATTCAAGAAATTATAGAATATCATCTTTGACCCTTTTTGTGTGGGGTGAGCTTATCTCATTCAGTGACTCCATTGAACAAAATATCAAATATGGTTCAAAAAGTTCTCGGTGAAGTCACAGAGTCACACAGACTCCAGAAGCCATCAACACTGGGGATGGATTTTTATCCTTACACATTTGTAGAATAAACAGTTGCCAGGATTTTATCAAAGATCTTTAATCCAAAATATAATACTGAGTGTGAACTTGATAGAATGACCAAAAAAATCATAAGCTCAATAAATCATTATTTTAACAAAGCTACAATCTACATTCTTCATGATGACCAAGGGCTATCTTTCCCTGGTGTAGATGTAGACACTGTGGATGAACTTGTCAATTCAGTTTATGAGAATGTTCTTAAACAGTATGGACTGGAACCTGAACTTGACACAAATGTATTCAAAGACAGTGATATTTTTGCAGAAAAATTACCCATTTAATTGTAGGAGCTCTTTCTGATTATCTTTTTCATCTACTATTTTCTGGTGATTTGTCAAATTCATCCTATGCTACATTAACAGCAGAGAACATAATTCAGAACATCTTTAGTGGCATCAATGACTACCAAGCCAAGCCAGCATTTATCTCCATATAACACCTTGCTGCCTTACAAATTTTTGGAAGACATAATCAGAGTGTTGTTACTGAAGATCTTTCCTTCTGCATCTAACGCAGATCCATACAGTGAAGATCTAAAAGATAATTCAGGAATTAACAGCAGTGAAATCTCTTCAAAGCTAGTTGATGATATTAAGATGAAACTTTCACAACATGAAATTTGATTTTCAAAGGATGAAGAAGAAACTAAATCTGTTTATTCAGAGATGCTGCTCAACATCTCATCAATTCTGTATTCAGCAACATCCTGCAAAACGCTGGATCTCAAGAAGCAGTCAAGCACGATAACACAAGCACTGACAATGTTCTCACTGATAGAATAGCAGGTTTTGTCATCAAAAATATCTGTCAACAACATCTTCATCCATTCATGTATGGAAAGTCTTTATTTCCTCCTTCATGTTCACCCTTTGATGATGCCAGAAGGCAACACTGTTTTGCCCACGTTTTCTCTTCGGCCCTTTTAGAAGATGTGCTTTCTGGGGTTTGGGGCAAAATATTCCACAGGATGTTTAGTATTGTGCAAACAAAAGTAAGAGATTCAGAAAAGGAACTATTGGAGACAGCTGGAAAACTCATATATTTGATAACAGAAGAATTCTCAAAAGCTCAAGTTAACATCCTAGAAAATGCTGAGGAACTAGTGTGTTTGCCACCAATACATGGAGACATATTGATCAAAATTATTGACACAGCGTATGGCAAAGTTCTACAAGAATATGAACTGGAACCTGATAAAGACTTAATCAGTGACCCAAAGACATTGGCTGAAGGGGTAACTAAAATTATCTTAACTGAAGTTTTTGATTTCCAGATTCATACAATTTTCATAGCAAAGATACCTTTTGATGCATATTCAAAACTCAATACTAATGTTTTGATTAAGAGTTCATTATGCTATTAGTAAATCAAGACTCCAAAGACAGACTTATACAACATATACCACGATATTATCACATATACAGTTGGAAAAAATAATCACACGGGTTTTATCTCAGATAAATCTATTGAACTGCAGTACAGACAACCTAGATCACTCACTATCATGTTTAAGTAACATCGTCGTGAGACTAACTGATGAAATTATGTCAATAATTCCTAAACATGCAATATGCATTATTATACATGGAGATGAAAAGCAAAATGTGTTTTCAGGAAAAGACACAGAGGTTATGGTCGATGCCATTTATGCTGATATTTATCATTCAAATTTATACCACTCTTTTACAAAAGATAAAAAAGGCATAATAACATACCTGCTACAAAAATAGCAAGTTATATAATAAAAGAACTATTTGACCATAACTTTGAATCATTTTTATCTGGAGATAAAACTTTTCCTTCAGGCACAGTTGATCAGATTGATCAACAGAGAGTAGTAGATCCTAAACAAAAAGAATTAACTCTCATTGGGAATTCAGCAGTCTTCTTAGAGGAAGTAATTTCCAAACTTTTATGCAGTATTCTTTATGCATTCCCTCATGCCTTTACTGCTGAAAACCCATGTAAAGCAAAGCTGACATTACTGACATTGTTACATCATTAGTAAAATCAGTTATACTAGAATTCGCCACATCACAGATTTTAGTTTCTTATCACTTGGATAAGAAATATCACCTTGGATAAAATATCATATAAAAAATGAACATATAAAACATATAAACATGTTTATATGTATATAGAACATATAAAAATGGTTAAAAGCATGATCAACCAAATATATGAAAAAATCACAGGTGATTATAAAGCTATAAAAAATGATGTCATCCATTTTGGAAGAACTATATATTATTTGCTATTAGGAGAAATTTATGATTATCAGGTACAGTCATTAGTTTAGGGAGAATTAGCAATTTCTTCCTTTTTCTTCCTCCATGAAGAAAACATCAAAAATGTGCTTGACACCATCAGCAAAGATAGCCATGTCTTGCCATCATGCACTTCTGTATTGTCTCATTCCACTTTAGAAAATGTGGCTTTCAAGCTTCTGGCCCGTATAGTCCATTCATCTGAAACTGGACTAAATGAGGAAGAGGTTATCACCAGATTGTGAGTTTGTGAATGCAGCTTCAAAACTAACTAATGACATTATTATGGAAATTTCTGAACATGAGATTAGACTTGCTACAGCAGGGGAGCATGTAGAAAGTATGCAATTAGGGGCAGTTGAGCACTTTGTTGACTCCATGTGTAACAATATAATGAAAAATGTCAAAGATGAAGCACTAAAAGATACACGCAAAAAGGGAGGCTCCTTCCTCAGGCAAATAACTGGTCTCATCATGAAGGAAATTGTAGACCACCACCTGCAGCCATTTGTACATGATGAAGATTCACCTCTGTGGTACTTACCTGAAACAGACCATGCCGCTGAACTCTTGTATCCTGGTAAGGAAAAAATACAGTCCTCCTCACAAGTGTACCCTGATACATTCTTGGAAGATGTTGTAATTGACCTTACTTGCAAATTTTATAGTCTCATAAGTATCACTGAAAATCCTAAAGACAAAGAGATATCAGAAAGAGATCTTGCAGGCATGAGTACAAAATCTGTAAATACCCTGACAGGGGAATTTAGGAAAAGTGAAATTAAAGTTCTAGCAAATGCTGAAGCAATACCTCTATTTCCACCAGTACAAAAAGAGACAAACAACAAAATATGTAATTCTGTGTATGATGAGGCCATAGAGATATATGGATCTAACAAATTTCAAAAAAATAACAGAAATGACACTGTCATAGAGATGATTGCTACTTTAGCCCAGAAGGTGATCTTTCAAGATTCCACCACTCTTTTCAGGAGATTGGTCTTCTACCATCTTTTCTTTTCTAGATGTAGATATCATCATCCAAAAAGTTCAGCACCTACCATCTGACACCTTTCCAAAAATAAGTGGAAGCTTGAAGTTGAACCCAGTTTCTTCACCTGAACTTAGGGTCATATTTATAAATATATGCAAAGATAAGTGATTATTGTTTCTTGGGAAAGGAATATAAGCAATATTGACCCTAAGTCATCTCTTATTCCTCTTACTTCAGGCCTAAAGGAGAAAATGCACACTTTAGAAGCTATTAGAGGAGCACTTAATAGAAAAGAGAATTTCAAAAGTAACATTGATGATCCAGTCTGTACCACTGTAACTAGCATTATCAAGAGCAAATTAACTTCCTTAGCTCCAGGGTTATTCAAAGGTGGGACAAATAAAGATGGAGATGAAATAAAAAAGGAAGGTTCAATGGAAACAGGTAAAGAGAGGGTATCAAAAGGTACCGTAACAACCAGTGAGAAGAGTCAAGATACTCAGGGGCAAGATTGGTGTACAGCCCTGATGATGAAATCAAGAAGAAAGACAATTTGACTACAGAAAATGAGAAAGGACAAGGTGATAAGTTATAGCAACGTCTTTCATCAGCTATTGATGTCAAAATAGATGAGAGTAGCAAAAAAAGATAAACCTCATTAGAAAAAGAATTAGCATTTCTGAGATCCAAGGTGAGAAACAGAGGGAATCAAATGGAAAGGAGAGAGTCTCTAACTGACAAAGTCACAGATAGACAAATCTTGCATTCTCAAAACACTGCTGAAAGTATTTACAGAAATCTTTTAGAATTATATTCTTTCCAAGATCCAGTAGATGGTTCAAAATCCCCAAATTCCCTTGGTGACAAAGTCACCTATGTAAAGGCAGGTAACAAGTATTTAGTACAGCCCCTTTCAATGGAGATAGCTTGAAAGTATACTCCTGAGAAAAGGGGAGAGAATGAGAAATGTTAAGATAAAATGATCAAACTTCTGATCCCACCAGAAAGCCTTAGGATTTTCCCTGCCAACTTTTTAGAAGATGTCATCTCTGAAATAATTAACAAATTGACTTTCTTTTCCTCCCCAGGCACCAGTGATTATGACACCAGTCAATATGCAACCAATAATATAAATCAAGCTGAGCTCTATGACACAGCTACAAAACTGATTGATTCCCTGCTGAAGGAGTTTTCAGATGCTCAAATTAAAGTATTAAAGCCCAGTGGGGGGAATATGTTCCTCCTGTCAACAGATCAAATTTCATCAGTTCCTAAAGTACCTTGTAGGCTAAAAGAGCCCTCTGTGGCTAAAACACCTCCTGAGAAAAAAATGACAGCTATGTATAAAGTATCACCTGTGCCTAAAATGGTGGCTGAGACATCTACAAATGAGGCGTTTTTCGTGACTGAAATACCATCCACTGATAAAATGTTGGTCAATAAGATTGTTCACTCTTCTACATGCAATATTTTGCAGGAATATCGCTCTCAAGACTCTATTTGTAAGGACATAAATAGCAATGGTGGATGCTTTGCAAAAAGGCTAGCTAACGCAATAATGGAAGAAATTTTTCAGCATAAGCTAAACTTGCCACTTTCAGTTGAGGATCCAGCTTCAGAATGTTTGCCTCTAGAATCCAAAGAGGTTATGAAAAGGGTCCGTAAGATTACCCAAACAGCGTGCAAAGAATGTCAAACATCCTCTCCATATACCATAATGCTGCCTAATAATTTTTTAGAAAGTATAGTTTCTTCTCTTCTATCGAAAATCTTCTCAAGAGTACTCAACACTAAAACAGAAATACCTGAAGATCATCTGTTCTTGGAACTGAATTTCTTTCAAATGAAGTTAGTAAGTACAATTATGATGCAGATTTTCAAGGATAAAGATATGATTCTACAGAATGTAGAATCTTTACATCCTAATGATGATGAAATCGTTCAATTAGTAGCTCAAACAATTTACAACAATCTCTTGCCACAATTTGGATCTCAAGACAGCATACAAAATTGTGTCAGAAGTGGCTGCAAATTCCTTTCAGAAACCATAGGTAATTTAGTTGTACGGGAAGTGGCTGGCAATCAGTTGCAGAATTATTTTTCTGGAGAGTTAACACCACATCAATATATAGAAGCTGACATTGTTGTTGAAAATATCCCTAAAGATGTCACCCAAAACACTGAAGTTCCCCAGCCTCAGCCATTACAGACTCACAAGTTGCCTTTGAACATAATAGAAGAAATTGCTGTAAAATTGTTGTCAAAACTTTTATCTGTGTTTCCAAAAGTCAGTAAACAACGCAATTCTCTAAATAGTGAAATACAAAAAATAATCTCAAAAATCTTAACTTCATTCCAAGAATATATCTCTAGAAGTCGGATTACAGTTGTATCACAAACCCAAGACTCAGGCACTATATCTTCAGCAGATAGCACAACTATTGAAAAAATAATTGCTGCTGTTTATAACAGTGTTTTAAAGCACTGTGGCTCCCATGTGACAGTGTATGAAGATTTAATAGGCAAAAGCACTGTCCTCTCTGATATAATAGGATTTTTAATGGTGAAGGAAATTTCCAATTCAGAATTTCATCCTCAAGCAAAGGAAGAAGCATCAAGTTCAAAGTTAGTTCTTGAAGCTGTTACAATTACGGAAAAAGTGATTGAGATTATTGATGACCTAGAGTCAAAGAAAAAGCCTTCAGACAAAAAAAAGGCTGTGTTAGATGCTATGATTGTAGAGGAAATGGTCGCCTTGTTCTTGGTTAAACTAGTGAAATTGCCAAGTACCTTAAACAAAGGTGCTAAAGACTTTTCAAAGCCTGAATTACATAAAATTACATCTCAATTGACAAAATCTGTGGCAGCTGAACTTTGCAGAAATAACATCAGTGTTATAACTGCTAATCCTGAAGAAAAAGTCTTAAATCCAGAAAGTATGGAAATTATTTCTCAGATGGTTGATTCTGTTTACAATCAAGTATTGCAACAATTTGGGACACATAGAAAACTGTATTATGATATGAAAGGTACAAATCACTTCTTCCCTAAAGAAGTAGCTTCACTGATTGTCAGCAAAGTTTCAGATTGTCCACTTGAAATGATTAGCCGAAAATATTCCAGTGCTGACCTCTTTGGCAACCTGGATGTTAGTCAAATTGTTGAAAAGGTGCAAGAGCATGCCATTAAAATGGAGGCTGAGCTAGAGCAAAATGAGTTAGATCAAGACTTAAATGAAGAAGTTCCAGTTAAAATAATTCCTCACAGTGGGAAACAACCAATCAAAATTGACCCAAACATCGTTGCAGAGCACTTAGCTGTCCTGTCTATAAAAACACAGTCTTTAGAAAAGCTTCAGATGGACTGTGTAGCTAGAACTGGACATAGTATAGAAGCCCTCAGAAAAGCATCAGTAAGTGGGAGGAATTACACAACACACACTGTTCCTGATGAAGGAACGAGAAGGAAAGAAAGATGTGTGTCGTTGGATAAAATGGGACGACTGAATGTTAAGCCTTTTGAGGTAAGTTTAAAGGCAGTGGTTAAGAAGAAATTAGGAGGCAACTGAATGTCAAGCCTTTTGAGGTAAGTGTGAAAGCAGTGGTTAGGAAGAAATTAGGAGGCTGGGCATGGTGGCATGCATCTGTAATCCAAGCGCTGGGAGGCAAAGGAGCCAAGGATCACTTGAGTTCACAGGTTCAAGACTATCCAGACAACATAGCAATACCTGGTCTCGAAAAAGCAACTGGGCGTGGTGGCAGGTGCCTGTAATCTCAGCTACCTGAGAGGCTGAGGCTGGGGATCACTTGAATCCATGGGATCAGGCAGGACTACCCCAGACAACATAGCGAGACCTAGTCTCAAAAAAAAAAAAAAAAAGAAAAGAAAAAAGAAGAAATTAGGAGAAGGTGGGTGAACCCCAGGGATTACAAAGATATATATATATATATATATATATATATATATACATATATATATATATACATATATATATGTATATATAAATGAATTATTTAGATAATAAAAAATTTTTCAAAAGAAGAAATTTGTTAGTGAGAGCTGGCTATACTGTGATATTCTTCCTTAGACAGATCTATGAGGATGCATTTGTAAAATACGATCAATTCTCCCTTGTCCAGACCACTAGAATCTGGCACTCTGATTCATCCAATACAATTCCCTGCTTTCCTCGGATTTGCCCCATCAGCAATGTGGCTCAGTGTCAAGGTGGCCTGCCAATTTCTGTTTGCCTGTCAGACTGAACTGGATAACAGTATAGGGACATACCCTTAACAATAAAGCAGAATGACTGATTTTATAATTCTCATTTGGCAACTTGAAAGAAATGCAATTTTTACAATCCCCAGCTCTTTTTTTTTTCTTTTTCAAGGATGTACTTTATCATGGTACTGCGTGGGTCCAAAAAGATCAGGTAGAATATCACCTAACAAGCTGCTATCAGAGATTTAAATCCTCAATTTAAGATACCCTGGTAGAGTATTGTGTTTTCTTAACGGCACTCATCAACAAACATCAGACTTGTGCTCTTTAGAATTCATTCACTCTTGCTATTTCACTTTCATTCCAGTTCCCTGTATGCTTACATCCTCAAGATATACCCAGTTTCTTTCCTATTTTTCATATTCTATGCTCTTCTAGACCCAGTTACTAACTTATGAATCAGTTTCTCTCAAATCCCAAGTCTGGGCTCCAAAGGTACTTAAATGAGAACTTGAAACTCCAAAAAGCATTGCTTGGTACAAATCAACTGTTAAAAGAAATAGTTCTGTTTACTGATGATAGGGTACAAGGACTTGGGAGTGGTCTTGTCAGGAGATGGAGTTACACTGGTCCCGCTTCAAGTCCTCGTGTAATCCCAAAGCCCCTTGGTATCTGTGAGCCTCATGCACTGATGATACACATTCATACTGAAGGGTGGAGCCTGTGACTGCACACTGAACAAAGTTCTGTAGAACCAGCTACCTGAGATGTAAGCACAGAAGCATGTTACCCTTAGCCTTATTTTCCAATCTTTTGAGCTAGACTAGAGAGCTCATTTAAGAAGACAATTTGTGGTTATCTATCTGGATAGCAGTGCCATCCAAGTTATCTCCTTCTGTCCTACACAAAGCATATTCCTTTAAGACAGAATTTAGCTAAAAATCTGGCTTGCAATATTACAGATACTTCAGATTGAGAACTCAAATTAATGTAGAGTCTGTAGCATTATCTAAGGCTACAGAAATCAGACCTATCTTTTCCTTTACCTTGCTAAACTTTGCAATGGAAAATATTATTTGACAAGGGAGGTGAGAAGAAATGAAGATTTACTCTTTGAAGCTCCCTCTGGAAAATATGTTCAACGGATTAGGATTAGTATATAGTGGGGTGAGGAATGACCATTCAGAGGTCTTCACAATTCTGACTATTTTTCATCATTTTCAAGAATCCCATACCTTGACTTTTTCATAAAAAATTTCAGCACATAGAATGCTACATCTGTGTTTAGATTGCCCTATGATTAATTCTCTACTGAGTTTAGAAAAACATGTTATATCTAAATCTGCTACAAACCTTTCAAGGTAAATAATAAAATAGAATGCAATTAAAGTATTTGTGCACTTTGCATTTCTTGAAAACCAAAGAGCAAAATTTGAAGCAAAAGAATTGGACTATAGTGTCTGGACTGTAGTGTTTAATCCTGAATATAAAAATAATTATAGAAATGAGTTTGTAATATTGTAATTTTCATTTATTCTTTTAAATATATTACTGGTGTAGATGTAAATGGCATTTGAAGATAAGTAATATTATTAAATTGAAAATAAATTTGAAAATTGTTTTATTACAATAGAGCCATAGGGGAAAAAATGACTAAAAATTAGTTTTTTTCATTTCAGAACTTAACGAAACCTGACATCACCAAAGTGAAGCTTTTAAAAGATGTCCAAGGCAAAAAAGATCCCATTGTTCGATTGGTGACTCATGATATTGTTCAAGAAATTTCAGAAAATAATATAGAAGAGAGTGTCACTTCTGATGAAAATGAAGTTGTATTACAAGAGATTGTCAGGGATGACTTTCCGGACGGATTACTTGAAAATCAAGTAAATGAAAATGAAAACATAAAGTCTATGACCAGCACAGCAGCCAAGCCACTAGTGAGCAAGAATAGTCTGAGAAAACAACGGTCACCTGGAAAAAGTTGTCGCTGCAAACCCAGCGTAACTGCAAAATATATTGAAGCCCCATCAACTCAGCGGACAGAACCTACAGATCTACAAACAAGAAAATATATTCCTACGGCCTCAAAATTCTCAAGTGAAAGAGACTCTTCTTCCCTTATGGGAAGAAACATAGAAAGTGTAAGTGAGAAATGTGACTGGCAGTGCCTGGGTTTCTAAAGAAAGAGTAGTTTCAGACCAACTGCAGTATGTTAGGCATAAACTGGATCCAAGGAGTCCTCACTGCTCTGATGATATTTACCCCCAAAGGGAAACAATTAACCAATGAAGACAGGATCCTCAATTGGAAAAAAGAAAAAAAATCATAGAAAGAATTGTAAGAGAGCTAAAAGGAAAGAAAAACAAAATGGAAACCAGTTAGGAGACATAGAAGCTGTTTATTTTAAATGATAGGTTTCAATAGACTTTGTACTTTGACCAGTAAATAGGCATTGGAAGTTTTCTGCACAGAAACCTCATGTTAGACCCAGGAGATGGGTTGGAGGGAAGGAAAGAAAGAGCATACAAATTCAGTCTATGTGGGTTGGAATTCTGACTTTGCCACTTAGGATATATGTGACCTTTGAACAAGTTACGTAAACAACCTCTTTTCTTTGAAATTACTTACCCAACTTGTTGAAACATAGCAAACTGGTCAAAATATTCCTCCTGCAATCAGCCCCTAGACCACACCCCACTATCACTCTCACACACAGTTCCTGTATCCTTGTAGTGATGACCTGGCCTTGTTGACCTCTTGGGTCAACCTTCCCCGCAAAATTGTATCACATCTTGTGTTTGGAAAATACATATGAATTAGGCTTTCCTGAGGAGATAATTCTCTGAATTATCCATTTGCAATAATTCCCAGATTGACCAAGAAGCTGCAGTGAACCAGAGAAAATGAAGAAACCATAGAAATACAATTCTGGCCAATACAGGAGCTCACCAGGTCAATAGCCTTCACACAAACTCTGACATTTCCTGGGAAGCCATGTGAGATTTCATGACCAAATACAACATTCCTGGTTAGAAATGGTGGCTACAGAGCTAAGTAAGCAAATGTTGTAGTATATTTTAATTGATTTATTGCAATTTTCTTTTATACTTTTCCAGGTAGAAGAAATGGTATCTACTACTGAACCTAATGATTACTTCGTGCATAGAATTATGAGTTCATCATCATACAATGAAGATGATCTGCCTTCGTTTACTAGGTACATTCAATTAGACAATACAAGCTGGTTAGGAAAATAAAAATATGAAGTGAAATTATGTTGATGGGAAAAATGGAAACTTCAGGTAATCCTATGAGGAAGTTAGCATTTAGCCCCGCAACCTCCCCTCTTTCCCATAGCTCCCCTCTGCAGTTACTTCCTGGGTCTCTCCTCTCTGGCTTCACACCCATTCCTATTTATCTGGCCACCCCTTCCTGTCTCCTGGGACCTGTGATTTAGCTAGTAGAGTTAATCTTCCACTAATGTATTCAGCCCTTGAAGCAGAGAGAAAAGCCCTTGGTGACAATGGTTCCTGCATTAATGGCTGACCTAAAGGGGTTCCTGCTTAGTTCGCTTAAACACCTAAATGCTCAGAAGCTAGAGCTGTCAGCGAAATCCCAAGAACGGAAAGGAAGGGGTAATGGAAGATGAAGCATTCAAGGAAACAGTCTCAAGCTGTGGCATTTAAGTTAGGCCTAAAGGGTTTAGATAAAATCATCTAAGTTGGGGAAGACTGTAAGAGAAAAGCAAAACTAATTGACAGTCAACTGGATAAAAAAATTGTTTTATATATATTTGATGGCATACGACTGAACTACTAAAAATATGAAATTGTGCCTTTGGGGACAATAGAAATGTATCTTGAGGTGATTATATCAAGTGAAATGTCAGAAAGTGAGTGACTGTTAAGAATGCCTTCATTCATTTGTGTAATATAAATAACCAAAAAAAGCGAAGTGGCAAACAACAATAACAGTAACCCTTACGACTCTGAAACTATGCTGGTTTCTAGAGGGGAAGAGTTTGAGGAGGCATCAGAGCTGTGCTGGAGGGGAGGTGAAGCATGTGCATATGTTGCGGCGTGAAGCTGTGCTTCCACAGTGAGAAAACTAGAGAGATTTGTAAATGAGTGAGAAGTCAGTGCCATTGACTATATATGGGGGGGGTGTATATGTGTGTCACAGAAACAGACAAACCAACCTAAACTGCAGTGTCTACAGGAGACAGCAAGGAACAGAGTAGACTTGGAATCTGGTTTGTACTCTTTTCTAGAAGAGCCAAACCACAACTAGAATTGTTATGTGTACGAGAATAGTCACAAACTGGAAAGGGTAGCACTTTGCACCATGGGGAAAATAGTGTATAAGGAGAAAAATCTCCCTCGTTATAACTGTGTTCTTTTCCACCTGGAACTAAGAAATGAGGGCTTCTTTTTGAACTGATGCTAATGTAGGGTATGTACTCCTCACCTGCCATTGATCCTGCCTCCTTGCGTGATTGATCTAATATGCGTCATTAATAATTCAGGCAACTCTCAATTATTTGTATCATTGGAAGAGAGGGTTCATACAAAATGAAATCAGTGTAGCAAATGTTTTCATTTGAGAACTCAAACCACTTCGGATTTGCTTCTGTGTAAATAATGGTTTCGACAGGTTGTTCTTATCTGCGTTCCTTATGCTGCATATGAAGAAAATTAAATGTGTTTTATCTTTTTTTTTAGTGCTGATGAAAATCGTTCCCAAGATCCAAGCGCCAAAGTAACAGAAGGTTGGGTTGATTTTTTTTTAAGTTAAATTAGGTAGTACTTAAAAAGAGACTGTTCATTGTATTGCTGAATCTTGCTGTTGTCAAACCAGAAGTTAGTACTGAGCTTCCTAATAGATTGATGGGGGGGGGGGTGTGCTGGCTCTACTACGTGAAACTTCCCCTGAGCGCCCTCTGCAATGCAGCCTCACTGCCACCCCAGCACACTTTGGCCACCTTCCCTGCGGCTGTTTTCTTCCTAGTACTTACACCACCTGACTGTACCTTTGGATTTGTTTACTGACTGTCTCCCTCCCCTGGAATGTTAGTTCCATGAGGGCAGGGATTCTTGTCTGTTTGCTGTATCCCCACATACCTAGAAAAAAAGGTACATATTGGAGAATAAGTCAGTATTTGTGGAATTCATGAGTAATGTGAAAGAAGCAGAGGGACCCAGATGATATGGAGTAGCTGAGGAAATTTATTTGATCTAAGTCAGGACACATCAGACCTTAATGACAAGAGAAAATTAGTGACAGGAAGGTCTAGAAGCAAAGGGGCCCAGGTATACAGGGTACAACGCACAGAAACCCTCTGATGGGCGAGCTTAGCAGTTAGAGGAAAAGGAAAAAGGCCAATGCCTGGAGCACAGTGAGAGGCAGTGGCACAAGATGAGCTGGAGGCAGATCCTGTCGACAGGGCCTGTGGCACATTGTGGGAAGCAGCGAGGGATTACTTACCTGCTTACAGTAGGAAACCTGTGGGTCATCTTTAAGCAGAAAAGTGGCATAGTATCTGGATTTTTAAAATTCCCTCTCAGCTGGGAGCAGTGGCATGCTCCTATAATCCCAGCGCTGGGAGGCTGAGGTCAGGGATCACTTGAGTCCATGGGTTCGAGACTATCCCAGGCAACATAGTGAGACCTAGTCTCTAAAAAACAAATTTCCCTCTGGCTACTGTTTGAAGAATGACCTGCACAGAAAGAGGGTTAGAGCAGGGAAGTCAGGCTGCTAAATTCAGCCAGGAAATGGGCATGATTGGGGATAGCAGTGATAAGACATGAACAGATAGATTCAGAATATATTTAGAAGGCCAAGTCAGCAGTACCTGCTCATGGGCTAGACTTGGAAGTGAGAGAAATGGAAAAATCCTGGATCACTCTTACACTTTGGTGTGAGTAACCAGATGGTTCGTAGTTTCATTTGCTGAGGGAAGAAAAACTCAGAGAAGAGCAAAGGTGGGGAGGAAAGTGGGAGCTGGAATTTTGTTCAGGCCATTAGATGTTAGATAGAGGGAGATCACATAGATAGTTGAATAGTGAAATCTAGAATTTAGTGGGGAGGTTGGGGCTGGCAGTACAAATTTCTGGTTTCACAAATAGCAAATAAAATCTCAACTTGATGATCTGAAACTCTCAAATACCTGGAATTTTTGTGTGCCCTTTTCATCAAAACATTTTAGGAAATTTCAAAAGGCATCTAGAGCCTAGATACTTAAAAACAGGTCATTGGAATGAAGGTCCTGATAAATCTAAACAGCCCCAATCATCAAAAAAAAAAAAAAAAAGCAGTTCAAGCATGTGCAGTACGTAAGACTTCCTACACTGGGAAAGTCCACTCAGACACATTAGAGCAAGCAATAACAAAGTGGGAAGATTTTCTGGTTTACCAGTGTCATCAAGTAATTCCTCTAGTGGGATCCCATCACATTGAAGTATTGGAGGTTTTATTATTTCAAGAACCGTTGGCCCAAAGGGTAATTAAGAGTCTTTCCTCTTGATTCTTAATGACAGCATGTGTATAAAATACATATCAAATAATACACATGATTTCACTTGGGCCTCCTGTGAGAAAGTAATCACATCCCCATTTGATGTGTAAGGAAACGGGCAGGAAAGTGAGACATAATTCATCTGTGCTCACTGAACTCGAACTTGTAAAACTAAGACTCATGCAGGTTTTCTGACTCCCCAAAATCTGACCGCCTCCTGAGCTGTGAGTCTTTGTGGAACTTGCACCTCAATATCCTTTCAACAGAACCCAATGTCTCCTGAAACTTGGGGAGCAGCGCCTCAGCACCCCTGATTTTCATAGGCAGTACTGTTTCCTACGACCAGCACCCTTCTAGCATTTCTTTAGTTGACATTTTCAATTGACATTTTTCAAACACTGTCCACAACCAGAGAGCTGTGAGGTCTTTAGAAATCCCCAGCCTAATCTCTCATTTTCCGCAGGAGTGTGAAGCCCACGGAGCGAGAGAGGTTATGCAGGACCATAGCTAGTTAGAGCTGCCTCTCCTGAAGTGCTCTTCCACCAGGGCACACACTCCCCTTCCCAGTTGCTCAGTAAGGAGCCAAGAATTATGCCTGGTACTTAGGGATCTCACCCTTTTCAGTCTTTTCTGTTTGCCTAGCTATTCTTTGATGAAGTTACTGAGATTGTTTCTGTGCTAAAAGCTGTACATTCATTTTCCAATATTTTGTTTGACTCACAGACAGCCTTTTCTACTCGGGTCTCAACAGTGAAAACAGTATTAAGGTGAGTCTTTTTCACTTCACCGTGAGCCAGTGGTGATCTGGTGCTCAGAGTAACGGAGGGGCGGCCTGTCGTGCTTTGAGGGGCGTTAAGAATCACTGCCTTGTCCACACCTCCCCACACCCAGATCTGTCTCAGTGCTGCTGGGATGTACCTGGAAATCCCTTCATCAAAACTCTCACCTTCGGGTTCAGCCATTGTCCACATTGTCTGTGCACAGCGGAAACCACAGCGCCACTTAGCCCCTGAGGACAATTCTGCTTGTTGAATGCTCCCTTCTGGCAGCCTCCAGAGAAAAGCCAAAGCAGAGCAGTCCACAGTGTGCCCCTAGGCAGGTGACCTGGTGGGGGCACAGATGGATAGTCGCTTCCAAGAGTGGGGGGGCACAATCTGAGGGAAATAAGCGCCCATTCCAACTTCTCTCCAGTCTCTGAGGACTGTAGCCAAAGGTAGGGCCCACCCTCAGCGTGTCCCCAGCCACCTTCTGCGCACCGGGCTGAGGCTGCAGTGTCTCCCCTCAGTTGTCTCGCCCTTCTTTTCTCCCAGTTCAGCTCAACCACCCTCCCTGCTTGAATGCACACGCACACTTCAGGCATTCGTCATTTATCGATACTAGCATGCATATGACAACCTCAAGCCTCACTTACAGACCATGAGACGCTCTCTTTTGGAGGCCTGCTGACAGGCTTTACCCTTTGACCAAGCTCAGTCCCTGCCTCGGCTGGCCTTTCTGTGCTATCCTTCTCACTTGCTGGGCTTTGTCCTTTGTAAAACTAAAGTTATGATCCATGAAGATACTCGGTACACTTTTTTAAAAATTTTATTCATTCTTTAGATTTTATACAGTATCAAGAAATAGTTATTGGAAAGCCTCCCCTCTTCCTCCTTCCCCCCGCTGATGACCCCTCTGTTCACTCAGGCCCCTCTCCTTGAGTTTTGATCTACGTTGAGTCCTTTGGTCTCTTCGTTTCCTGTAACAACGTCCTTTTCTTGGGTGAGGGACAGTGATCCTAGAATATAGCAAGCTGTGGTGGTAGGTGTTCAGTCTTATCTCTGCACTGGGTAGTAGTTCGTTCTCATTTGGAATCTATTAGTGTTTTCTCGTTGTTGATGGTCTTCAGTCAATTCCATTCATTACAGAAGATACTCATTGTGAAAGGCATCTGCTGAAAGCCTTTGCAGGTCGTTTCCTTCAGATTGTAGCTTTGTGTGGGGCTGCGGCCCCATCTCTGTGACCTTCCTCTCCCATGGAATGGGGAGGGGCACCTTGCTTTCTTGAGTTGTGTATCAGCCTTTAGCTTTTGGCTCGTCAACTCGTTGTGTGGCCTTAGGTGTGACTCTGTGACAGGTGATGTCGCTGATCATACTCTAGTCCTTTATACATTGTCTTTCTCATCGTTCCTTCTCTTGCGTTCTGCTCATATGTGTGTGCAGGATTCTGATCTGGTTCCTCACCAATTCTATCGGTTATATGGATTATTAGTTCTCTTCTCATTCCTTCTGAGGACTAAGTAGGGTGAGAGTGAAAGAGAGGGGATGCCTTTATAGTTCCCACCCCCCCCTACCAAGCCTGCCCGCTGACCCAGAGCCCACCTGGTCCGGAGGCCACTCCCCGCCTACCACACAAAGTGGAGAGGTGGCTGAGCATGCGGAGGTGGGGCTGCGACCCCCGCTGAAACGGGGCAGCTGCAGGCAGGCCTGGGACCCTAGCCGGGTCCCAGCTACCTGCCGGAGCCTCTGCACCTCACCCATCCCAGAACCCACCTCCTCGGTGCACTTTTATTGAGTAGCATAAAAGTTTCTGTGTATCTTCAGCTGCAGGGAAATAGGTGTCTCCATATAGGTGACGGCATATGCAGTCTAGTGCCACACACAGAAACCCTCATGTCTGTCTCGATGCCAGAGTTCTAACTAGAGTCTCCAGGACCTTACACAGCGGCCTGCCCTCTCTTCCCCATCTCATCCCCTCCCAGTCACTCTAATGCCCTCTGCCTCCACTCTGTCTACTCACTGTCCATCACTCTGGCCACATGGGTCTCCTTGTCCCTCACCTGACATACCAGGCACAATCCCACCTCGCTGTTGACACTTGCTCTTCCTCTTCCAGGAATGCACTAGCCATCCACAACTGTGTGTCTTGCTTCCTCATCCCTCTGGTCTTTGCACAAAAGTCACCTCCTTGGTGAGGCGTTCCCTCATCACCCTGTATAAAGTAGAAATACACACTTTCCTCCCCCTCTCCATTATTCTTCATAGTGCTCAAGTCACCATTCATTCATTCATTCATTCAGCAGTGATTAATCAAGTGCCTGTACCAGGCACTGGAGATATAGTTGTAGGAAAAAAGGACAACTATTCCTGCCTTCTTCATCTTGTAGGCTATTATAGTCACTTTATTGCATTCATCACCTTAGATGTCTACCCAGCAGCTGATGCAGAAGTGAGATATAGCAGTCGCCCAACAAACTTGATGAAAGAATAGTTTTCACCATCAGAGCCAAATTTAGGTCACGTCCGAAGGTCCCCAGCAGCCCCACACATCCATACACGTGCCCTATTCGAAAACTAGTGCGTGGGGCCGATTCTCAACCCTCTCTGTGCATCGCAAACACCTAATGGAGACTCTGGTGGATTGGTCTGGCTCATCTAGGACCTGGGAGGCCTAAACACTTGCCCAGGGGACTCGAGCAGGCAGCTAGCATTGAGCGCCAGGCCTTTGGTGGGCATCTTCCCCTCTTGCTTTCTTCAGCCCAGGGTTCCCATGCTGGTTGCACATCTGGGAGCTTAAAAAGCTACTCGTAAAAAAGCTACTCGTACTTAAAAAGCTACTCGTACTTACAAAGCTACTTGTCCCCCCTCCCCCGGAATTCGTGCTCAACTCTGGTGGGGCCCAAACATGCTTATTCTCGAAATTTCTCTAGCTAGTTCGACTGTGCTGCCAAGGATGAGAACTGCTACTTATGCTTGGCCCTGTCTATCTCTTCGAGTACCCAGTTTTCTGTGCTTTAATCCATAAGCCACTTCAAATTCTCTTCTAAGAATGAATGTCAAACTTCCACCGTAAA
>PVHY01008495.1:0-61245 GCA_004024945.1 Uropsilus gracilis | reverse complement strand
TGGATGGGCCGGGGTCAGAGCCAGGGCGGGGTCTGGGGGACTAGGTTCAGAGTGAACTGAGGCTAAGTTAGACCCAGGTGGGCTGGGGTCCGGGAACCAGGAGTTGAGGTTGGATTGGGAATCTGGGGAACCAGGTTCACAGTAGGAATGGACCGGGTCTGGATCCGGGGTCTCTAGAACTGGGAGTCCTGGGGACTGCGTTCATAGTGGGTGTGGAATGGTGTAGAGTTTGGGGGCTGGGACCCCCCGGTTGGCAGACTCCAGGTTCGGTGGAGGGGGGGTTCTCAGTGCACCCCTCTCCCAGTCTAGCCCAAGGTAAGCGCACCTGGACTTAGGGTAAGGACCAGGCCTCCATGTTGTGTGAAGCCTGGGCACCCCTGGAGGACCCGCGGTGACAGGGTCTGCAATGGGGGGCTTGCCAAGGCCCCTTCCAGATATCCGGAGCATTTCCCCCACCTTCTGAGGCCGGCAGGTCACTAGTCTGAACTTTTACAGGATACTCGTGATGGAATTTTGTTCTTGAACAGCAACAGGTCCAACAGGTCTTTGTGGGAGCAAAGGGGCTCCATGGTGATAGGAGAGGTTCCCACCAGTGGAGGGGAGGGCTCCATGTCCCTGCCCTACCCCCCAGTTCCGGACCCTAACAGTGAATTGGTGGAGGCTTGTGGAGTTGGCTTCCTGTGCAGGACAGGGCTGGTCTAGGTACCTTATAGGAGACCAGTTTTAGGGATATTATCTGATTTGAGTGTGTGTGTGCGTGCGTGTATGTGTGTGTGTGTGTGTGAGAGAGAGAGAGAGAGAGAGAGAGAGAGAGAGAGAGAGAGAGAGAGAGAGAGAGAGAGAGAGAGAGAGAGATAGAGAGATTTTCAAAGAATCCTAAAACTTGCTGCAGTGTTGTCAGGTTCTATTTCTGAATCTGTGTGGAAAGCTTGGGTTCTGTGTCTGTGTAATAGGAGAGTTGCGTACACTGGTGCAGGTGGGTGCTGGCCACTCTGCTGGGCACCTGGGTAATCAGAGCTGCTCTGTCAGGTGCTCTGTTGTCTCTTTGGCATAGGGCTCCCTGAACCGAGGCCAAGGGAGCCTCAGGACCCAGCAGCAGTGATGCCAGAGAAGCATCCATGACCCCTGATTTGAGTCTTGACTACTTCCTTTTCAGTGCTTTTCCTTAAAGTCTTTGCGGGGTGGTCTTGTGTCCTGGCTCTGCTGGCTCTGCTTTCTATCTTGTTTGTCTTCTCTCTATTTATGCTTCAACTGTGCCGGAGCTCAAAGTTTGTGAAACCCAAACTCCTGGTGGTGCGGCCTGCTGCCTTGCTGAGATGGTGGCTGCTCAGCCTAGAGTGCTGGCGGAAGTCCCACCCGCCCGCTGCCATTGGTGCGAGGGCTCCCTGTGCGGGGCGGCGCGGTGGGGTGGCCATTGGTCTGTGTGCTTGGCAGAGACAGACATCCCCCAGAGTAGCTGGGGTGGCGCCAGGGTCTGCTGCTGGCATTACTGCTCTGAGTTTGGCTCCCTGGGCAAGAAGGCAGAGAGCCTTCTCCAGGTGTGGGGAAGATGTCTCCAGAAGCTGTCATTAAGAGTTCAGGGGTGCTTTTACCCCCTTATACCCAGGGGTGCTTAAAAAAGCAGGATGAGCTTTCTAGGCAAGATTTCCAAAGGACCTCTCTAAATATTATTTAGACTAGTGTCAGCGTGTCTTAGTGAGAGCTAACTCCTTTTTAATCATAAGATTTATCTTTCCCCCTAAAATACTTCCTGTATGCTCAGAATTTTGACCAGTATGTTTGGAAGTGTTTGGAAACTAGGAATAAAGCAGATTTACAGTAATTTTGTCCACTTAGGTTTCTGGACTTGAGATAATTTTGTCTGTACATACTTTGTTTTAGATAAGTTTTTAATCCCTGCTGGAGAATTGGCAGTGGTAATAACACAGATCAAGGTTGTGATGAGTCATTGACTTGGTGACCCTTTACCTTACTTGGCTTTTTACCTTTTTGGAAAATATCTAAGAAATTTAGTTATAGCAGTTAGCATCTTAATGAGAAAGCAGGAGTTTTAAGTACAGTGACATCCTCCCCCCCTCAAACCCCCCCCCCCAAAAAAAAAAAGAAGAAAGGAAGAAAGAACAGAAAGAAAAGGCTTTCTCTTTACTCATGGAAGAAGAAATCTTACGAGCTCTTCCCCATACACTACTCTCCCCTTTGGATGTCATCATTTTCATTATCTTGACAGTTTCTAAGCTTGGTTTGGCACAGGGGCAGGGGAGACTTGGTCAGGGGAGGCCAATAATAGAGGCAGTGCCCCTAATGGGGAGATAGCAAAAGTTATGACCAGCAGACAATCCTGGAGCTACTAGGAAAGGGAAGCAACCCTGTTGCCTCAGTACACCTGAGGGTGATACAGTGCTTATTCTGCATAGTGTGTCCAAATAAAAAAAAATTCTCTTCAGCATTCTCTAAGGATGTGAAGCAGTGCGTACCCTTTTAAAAGATGCCCATTAAAATGGTTAATTTACAACTATGTTGATGTATCACATATCATCTGCTAGAATGGCTAAAATCCTTCCTGTCAGTGATGTTGAGCAACTGGAATGTCTCTGCTGGTGGGATGATGGGAGGGCAACCACCTGGAAAAGCAGCTCCTGGTTCCTTATACAGCTGAACATGCATTTATTTCCTGTACAATCCAGCAATCCTGCTGCTGGGTATTTACCTAAGGACACTTGTTCACAAGAATCCAACTTGATGGTTCATAGCAGTTCTGTTCATAATAGCTGTAAACAAGGCACCAGCCACATACCCATTAGTAAATGGGCAGTTCAACTGTGGCCCCTCTGCACCCTGTAGAGCTACTTAGCAGGAAGTGGGAAAGAGCTGCTGGTGCATGGTGACCTGGGCAGAGATCTTGGAGCTTTTCTCTTGAGTGAAAAAAGCTGGTCTTGGGCTGTTCAACTGCGGGGATAGGGGGGCTAGGGAAAATATACAGGATTATGGGAGGTGGTTTCCTAAGGGAGGGGGAGGGAGACAGCAGAAGAGGCCTCTGTGTGATTGGATGTTCTGTATTCTATTGGTAACGATGGTGATGTTTTAAAATCCAAACAATATCTTACAGGTGACTAAAAGTTAGTATGACTTGTGTAGTATAATTTTATACTTGTTAGTATAATTTGTATTTAAAAAATTTAAATAAAAGCTGACAAAAGAATTGGGGTAAATCTTCACTTTATGTCAGGTATGTGAGGTGTTTCATTTATGAAAACTGACCACTTTATTGGCCTTTTCATGTTCTGTAATCTTAACAGAAAGGTTTATTTCCTGTCATCCTTGTGCGCACAGTTCTTTTGACTTAGAAACTCAGGTCTTTTATGGAGTGGTAATTGGCAGTTTTGTGCCGGAATACTCACATTTCATCATTAGAAGTTGCCCAGTATGGTGACCTGTTCTCGTCACTCTCCTCCTTCCACTGTGCTTGGATCCAGTACTTTCAGAGATACTTCCTCTTGTGTGCACTGAGTCACTGTAACCTTTGAGCTTTGGTGAGGGACTGGTGTTGATCTAAAAATTAGGTGGCAGTAAAGCCTGGGTTTTTCTGATGGTTTCCGTGAGAGCCCTGTGGTGTCACTGTGCATCTTTTCATCTTACTGAACCAGGGTCTGGTGGGTTGCTTAGCTCCCATAGAAGACAACACTCATGTTTAAGTGAGTGGGAGAACACGTGATCCATGTGTGACTTGGGCTTTGGGTATGGTGATCTGTTTCCTTGTGTTCCTGGTAGGGTAGGGGCTGACTTAGGGGGTGCCAGGCTCTAAGTGAGTCCCTCCCACATCAACTGTCTTGGCTCTCCTGGTTGGTTAGTCACTCCACTCTGTGTGAAGGAATGGCTGCTGCTAAGTGACGTCTGGGGACTTGCAGCCAGTAACCTCTTCAGAGGAAGTGCCCTGAGGGAGTCAAAGTTCACTTTCTTGTGTAAGAACACTTGGGTGTGTGCCTACCTGCAGTTCACACCCAGGTCAAATCTGATAGCAAAGTGCCTCCACTATTTGTCCCAGTCAGAATGTGAGTGATGAAGTTTGTATATACAGTAAATTCTAACAACATACCATATTCCGAAAGACCTCAAAGTGACCAGGTGTGATTACTCATACCTCAAAGTGACCAGGTATGATTCAAAACTGACCACTTTTGAACTAAAACTGGTCATCCATTTAATATACTTATTTAAAATACTTATTTCACTCTGTATGCTACCAATTTTGTCTCTTTATTTCACCTGGCACAGTGCCCTCAAAGTTCATTCATGTTGTAACAGTGTGTCAAAAATCCCCTTTCCTTTTTAAAGGCTGAATAATATTCCACCATGTGGATGGACCCCGTTTTGTTTATTCATTCTACCTGGAGACACTTAGGTTATTCCTGCTCCTGAATGTTGTGAATCATGAATAATATTGCTGTGAACATGGATATCAAAACCCTGTTCAAGTCCCTGATTTCAGTTCTTTGGGTATTTAGCCAGGAGTGGAATTGCTGGATTATTACAGTGTCACCATAATCATTTTCCACAATGGCTGCCTATATGTACTTTATATATATATGTATCATAAAAATAGAGCTTTAATTTTTAACATTACTGTGATCACACAATACATTTAGTAATTTGCATTTTTGTAAGCATATAAATGATTTTTGCATGTCTGTACTTATAATTCTCATTCATTTTAATGCTTGCATGGTATCCCATAATTTATCCAAGTATTCCTGCAAAATAGTACACATAAACACATATGTGGTAGATCCAGGGTGTGCATGTTTTAAAAGTCAGAGAGCCAACTTTGCCAAACTTGCAGATTTTTGAAGAAAGTCAGCAATTCATATAGTTTATTTGCAGTTAACTGGTTTAAAAAATACTGTTTAGGTAAGTAAAATGGGCCCCAGACTAAATTCAGCTCTGGAGCCACACACTGATTGTGATTGCAACAGTGGTCTTTGTCAACAAGTATCATCCTTGTCCGAATCTTTGCCCTTTATGTTTAAAGTAAGACATATCAGAGCCCATTCTTTCCAGTTACCTCCTTGAACCCTTTGCATCATCAAGTTGCTTCATTCCTGGGGTCACTGAATGAGACCTTATAAATGCACCATTCTTGCTCTTCTCCAAAATCTCCTCTTCCTTCTTAACCCCTAACATTTCTTCTTTTGAGATTAGCACCATCCACATACGTATTCAACACTTGATGGCTTCAGGGGCACATTTTGTCCTCAAATATTTTAATATCTGGTTTTCCGCACTTAGAGATGGTTCCTACTACATCCCATTCAACACATTTGTGACAGTTCTCCCCTGTATCGCTCATACCCCTTAATTCAGGACCCTGTGTTTTCATGTTGGCAGAGCTGGAGCTTGGACCCAGTAATTGGTGATCCTAGGGCACCAGTTGAGTTTCTAGCATTACTACTTCCCCAGTCTGCTGACCTGCTCCTCGTCCTCCTCCTCCATTTTCCTCCACCATCTCTATCCTCTGCTGAGCCTGCCCACAACATGGACAGTATCCTCCTCCAAACTCCTCATTCAGATGTCCAGACTCTCCTGCAGTCCGAATCTTCATCTGCCTGCATGCAGCTCAGTTCCTCTCTGGTTCCTTCCCACGCTGTGTTGTCTCTCCAGATGTTTGCTCCCCCACTTGTGGGTGTTGCTTCCTTGTCTGACTATACCCATTGTTGCTCATCATTCATACTTCGAAGTCTTGTCAAATTCGGGCTTCCTTCTTTGGTCTCTTCTCCTGTCTCTGGGAGGACTGGGAGTAGCAGCAGCACCTATATCTGCTGATACTTCCTCACAACTTCTTCCCTGAGCTTCCACCATGCTCTGCCCACCAGAATGCTGCTTGGAAGCCCAGGACCAGACTTTACTTTTCTGTCCTTTCTTATGTTTAAGGATCGGCACTCAGCTCTTTTCAATCAAAGTGCTCAGTGTTCTATTTAGGCTGGGCATGGTGGCGCGTGCCTTTAATCACAGCCTATGAAGTGAGGCCTGGACTAGGAATTGCTTGAGTTGTTGGGTTCAAGACCTGCCTGGGGCAACATAGCAAGACCTAGTTCCAAAAAAAAAAAAAAAAAGCTGGGTGAGGTGGCGCGCACCTGTAATCAATCCAACCTACCCGGGAAGCTGAGTCTGGGGATTGCTTGAGTCCTTGGTACCACGGACAACATGAGCCCGTGGTTCTCTGGGAAATAGCAAGACCTGGTCTCAAACAAACAAACAAAACCCAAAGTATTCTATTTATATAACCTGATAAATTGAATCATTCTTTTAACTCCTAGATTGGTGGTTCTTACATGAGCTTTATTTCCTCACATTAGATGTCTTATATTCCCTTTTCTGACCAAGTCTTCCTTTAGCAAATGTCTGTGTGAGTTTACTGGCCAGGCCTGGAGGTGAGGGGGCAGGGAAGGGGGTGTCCTCCTATGAGCCAGTGGTTTGGTGGGCTGGGCTTGTTTATGTCATTCTCCTGTATTAATGCTTGGAGCTTGATTGGTGCCAAAAAACATGCATTTGGTCAGTAAAGATCATGAGATGGTTCTCATTGGAGGGTGGTTTGGGCCGTGTCTGGAGACAACGTTGGTGGGCACAGCTGAGGGCCTGCTGCCTGCAGGCAGCTGGTGGGCAGAGGTGAGGGTGCTGGCCAGACATTCTCTAATCACAGGATAGCCCCAAGGGTCAATAGTATCCTCAACAGGAAGTACCTGTGTGTACAGATCAAGGGAGTCTGAGCTTTGGGCCTTGGTCAAACCCTTCAAATGTGGGAAATGGAGACAGCTAAGAACACCAGGAGGAGAAATAATCAAAAAATACAACTGCATTTTCTAGCGTAAAATACATTCACACTGTCTCTAAAGAGGTCCTGGGCCCACATTGCTCTTCACTTTATTTTATACAGTGGAAATTTATAATGTGAAAAGAAACTAATACATGCTACACATTCCAGCCTTAAGCAACTAGCAGTGGCAATAAATGTCAAATATTATGTAGTAGAATAAAGAGGAGATAATTAAAAACATTTTCTTCAGGTGTAATTGACATACAAGGTTGTATTTCAACATTATGATTTCATATACATATAGCAAAATGAGCACTGCACTAAATCATGCATCATCACACATTGTGATGAGAACTTTTAAGATCTCTCAGCAACTTTCAAATACTCAGTATAGTAAAGTTATATATAGACACCATGCTGTACTTCACATCCCCAGAACTGACTGATATTATAACTGGGAGTTTGTACCTGGTGACCAACCACCTACATCTTGTACCCTGAAGACATCCTTTCGAACTTGAAAAATAGGGCTTTTTTTCCCAAAGAATTTATAGACAAAAAAATTTCAGAATGGAGCAATGAGACGTAAATCAGAATTTAGATAAAAATGTTATAAAATTCTCCAAATGTCTTTAGATAACTGCATCATTTCGTTTTTACTTATGTTCATGCTGCCTCTGGAAAGTAGCCCTGTGATGGCCTTGCCTTACATTTAGCTCTTATCAGCTGACCTGTGTTCATGTTCAGAACATATGCAATAAGTGGACAGGAACATCACCACTCCATTAATTTCTCAGTCCCATATGCAGGGATGTAGAACTTTGCAGAAGTTTCAGTCCTTGTGCCCCAAACTGACAGTCCCACCAACCTGTGCCTCCAACACAAAATCTTTGAAAGCCTCTTAACTTCAGAGCTATTGAGCATATGAAATGGGACCATGTATGGAAATTGACTAGATTTAGCCATTTTTTTCTCTTGTTATGCTTGGTTCTGTCAAACATTGTTTCTGGGCACCTGAGGGCCATGTAGAGTTGAACTATACACACTGCAGTATGTATAAAGGTAAATCTACAGTAGTTAAGTTTAGTGATCTAGAAATATAACCTCTTTGTTCTTTGTTCTCTAGACATTTGGTTTTCATTAACTTGTACGAAACAATTGAGCCTGCTGTGTTATTGGTGTTTATTGTTTAGTACAGGTGAATGTGCAGTAGAGTTGACTTGTCAGTGTCTGAAGGATGTTGTTGTCCTTACTAAGAGTGACCACCACTGGGGGCTTCCCTGGACTTTGGGGGAGCACAGGCACTATAACTCAGCAGTCTCCTTGCTGCTCTGTGAGCCAAGAAGGAGAGTTGGAAAAGTTACCATCTTGAAATAAGTTGCATTAATCTGAGATTCTTTTTTCTAAATTCTGAAACCTAGATTTTTATTGTATTTTGGGATTAGATTTTTAGCAAGAATACGATTGCTGGGATCAGCTGAGTCATTAGGAGATAAATATAGTGGATTGAGTAGATACTGAGTACAGATAATCTTGGTTTCCTTCAATTTTTTGGGGGGGGTCATTATTTTAAGTTGATAAAGTTTACTTTGCATTTCTTTTAGGAAAATCACTCACTGTTTTAGCAGACAAAAAAAAAACCAGTTTTATCATTGATTAAACTTTAAGCCATAGAGACGTTGCTTCACAGATCAGATGCTAAAGAGATTACAAAGATTACCCTCTCTGAGGTGGCAGATACCGTCCATTACATGCATGTGATTGTCGTCAGCCAGCAGGAAATGAAACTTCCATTTTTTGACAAGTAGGAAGTTTCTTCTTGGAGCTAAGTACTCAGATCTCCAGAGAAATGGGGAGGAGAGTGCTGCACTCTTGTTCTTATATTTTTAAAAATGTGATAAGCGATAAATATTTTTACCATTTTAAGTGTTAGTAAGCATATCCATGTTATTGTCTCATCATTACCACCATATCTCTGAACTCTTCATTTTACAAAATTGAAACTTTGTCCCTATTACATAATCTCTATTCCCTTGCTGCCTCTTACCTCTCTACCACTGGAACCCATCATTCTATTCTAAGTCTCTATGAACCAGATGACTCTAGGAACCCCATAAGTGGAGTCATGCAGTCTTAGTACTTTTGTGACTGACTTATTTTATTGAGCTTTATCCCTTCAAATTCATCCATGCCATAACACTATGTCCAGGTTTCATTCCTTTTCAGGGCTAAGTAACAGTCCATTGTATGCATGAACCATATTTATTTCTTCATTCATCTACTGATGTACATATGGTTGCTTCCAACTTTTGGCTACTGTGAATAATGTTGTTAGAAACATTGGTGATTGGTGTGCAAAGTATTTGCTTGAGTTTGTGCTCTCAGTTTTTTTGGGTATTTACCCAGTAACAGAATAACTGAACCATATTGTAATTTTATGTTTTATATTGGAGGAACTTCCATGCTGTTTTCCATAGTGGCTGCACCATTTTATATTCCCACCAGCAGTGCACATCTTTGCCAATGCTTGCTTATTTCTGTTTGCTTGTCTTGATAGTAAGCCATCTTAATGGATGTGAAATGGTATCTCATGTGATTGTGATTTACATTCCCTGATGACTAGTAAAGATGAGAATCTTTCATGTGCCACTTCCTTATTTGAAAAGAAAAAAATTCCCTTTGCTTTTAAGACCACTGCAACCAAATCTTCAAGAATTAACAGGAGATAAAATATGTGAAGTTTCTTCAGCTATGATTTCAGGTTTCCTGAGGGAAGAGGTTTCCTTTTAGGGATGTTGCTGATGTAGTCAGAACATGGAATTGCCCTTATAAAGTAAACAACAACAATAAAAGTCTCTGCCAATCTGGAGCTGACTTTTATGTTCACATACTTCAACTGAACTTAGCAGGAATAAGTAGCCTGAATAAGTTTTACTCACCTAGTACCCAGTGACTAGAGTTCAGGGGAAAGGTCAAAGCCTGATTTTTTTTTTTTTTTTAATTTTAGACAAAAGCATTTAGGTCAATTTATATCCACATAAGTTGAGGTCAACTTAAAGTGTTGTCTGTGCTGGCATAAAATTATTTTAAAGAAAGGCTGCATATATTTTTCTTTTCCTTGATAATCAGAAAAATCTGTGGCACCTTATGTATCTCAGATTCTGTATGAAATATGTGAAAAAACAGGTCTTTTTACTGGTCGAACACTTACCAGTGAGTAGCAGCTGACATCCACCCAGTTACCTACTTATGAATGACTTTGAGATGTTAATGTGCATAACTCATTTTGTCTGTGATCATGCTGCCCTCGGTGGGTAGAGATTCCCTTTCTGCAAATGAAGGAGGTAGCAATACAGAAGGTGCTTGAGTGGGCTCTGGGACTCTGGCCTGCTCCAGGGCACAAGCTACAGCAGTGCTCCTTTACTGGAGAATAGGAAGGAGTGACTGGGGCACTTTTTCATTGGATTGTCCCATACCTGCTATTGCATTAATGAATAGATGTGGGGATTTTTTTAGTCATTTCTTGTAAAAGTAGTGATTTGATAAAACTGCCTTTTCATTGATGAGACATAATGCTATTGAGGTAGAAAGATTTGCCTAGAGTTCTGTGACAAATACATAGGCACATAAAATTATCCTCAGCAGAGTACAAAATACTGCATTGAGACTAAAAATGGGGGTGTTTTGTTGCTGTTTCAGACCTTCACTGTTGACTGCATCTACCGTTTCCTTGGTGATGACTGGCAGGTGTTCCTGAGGGTCTCAGGCTGTTTGGCACTCTGGCAGCCTGGGACTGGAGCCGGAGTGGGTGGTTGACACTGTGCCTATAGGCTCTGAGGGTGCCAGTCTTGGATTTGAGGCTTCATTTTGATACGGTGAGAGGTCAACTACAACAATCAGTGGAGGCCCAGTGCCTTTAAGGGGGCAGGCAGTCTGTGGGTCCTTGCTGAGGGTTCTCTGGATCAAGGCCACATGTAACTCCCAGTCTGGGTCAGCTCTGGGACTGGAGGCCACATCCCCTCCTACCTAGTCTTTGGGGCTTAGCATCTTAGCTTGCTTTATCCTTTCTCGTAGTCCACACTGAAGTAATCTTTCCAATGTTGTCTTTTTCCAAAATTAGACTTAAGAAGTAGACAGACAGATTTCATTGTGTTGTACCCCGTCTGAGCCCAGAAGCCTAGAGGCCATGGATGAGGAAAACGACCACAAGGAAGGGGGCTGGTGACTGGAGAGACCAGGGTGTGAGAGGTGTTCAGAGAGGAGGTGCCCCCTGCTAGGCGCTCACCCCTGCTCTTCAAATTTTGTTTGTAGCTCAGTCACAGATTCTTGAGTCCTGTTTATGACACAGCACAGGCCTGTTCCTGCCCCAGCTCTGCTGTGTCCAGCCTGTGCTCCAAATGCACAGGGTTCCAGCGCCTTTAACCATTTGTCTTGGTTCATCTGTTCTGGGTTTAGAGTTTAACCCTGTCTCTTCTCCAGGCAACCTGCTTGCTACCCTCCATAGTACTAGTTTCCCCTAACTGCTGCCGTTAGTCTGTTATACTTTGTTCACCCAGTGAAGTGTTTTGAAAGTCTTTCAGCTGCTGTCTTGGACACTAGCCTTACTTTTTAAAATAAATTTACTTTAGTATAATTTTATTTTATTTTGAGACTAGGTCTTGCTATTTTTGCCCATGGTACCATGGACTTAAGTAATCCTCAGTTTACCAGGTAGCTAGGATTACAGATGCATGCCACCATGCCCAGCTATTTTTTTTGGAACTAGGTCTCGCTATGTTGCCCCGAGCAGGACTCAAACTGCAATCCCAGGTCTCCACCGTGGCTTCCTAGGCTGCCACTTACAGGCACACACCACTGTGCCCAGCCCAAGTATAATTTTAAATTTATGGAAAAGTTACAAAGATAGTACAGTGTCTGTGCACCCTCCACTCAGGCTCATGCAGGTGTCAGAACAGATTAGTCGGTGGAAAAGTCACTGTCTAGCATGCAGCACGTGTTGTGAGTTGTGGTCACTTGCTGTCCCCCTCGATGGTCCCTGTGGTCTGAGGCACTTCCTTTGGCCTCCGCTGGTCTCCGGTGGCTGCCACCCTTCTGAGGACACTGATCAGGGATTCATCGATTGTCTGCTGCTTGGCCTGCTGGGGAGATTTTGGTAGCATGCCCCAGGGCGGCAGTGCCTTCTCACACTGACCTAGGACATCATGGAACTGGGTGGCTGTGCCAGTTCTTGGGGACTTGGTGATGGTGGTACGCACAGGCATCAACTCTGTGACCTGAGCCTTGTTCCCTTTGTGGGTTTGTAATCTGCTTTTCTTTGGAAGCCATTGCAAGTCCTGGCTTCATTCGGGAAGGTGACAATTAAACTCCACCTTTTGGGGAGAGATTGTCATTGCTTGCGCTCTTTCCCTTTATTCACCAAATCCTTTCTTTATGTCAGTATGGACTGGTGTGTTCATGTTGTACTTGGGTTATTGATTTCATGGCACTGATTATCCCAGCTCTGATCACTGGTTGTCTTTTAGGGGGACCCTGACCCTTAAAACCTCCTTCCTGACAGTGTGGGACAAGCTCTGGGTTCATTCTGAACCTCCCAGCCTGGCTCCAGTCTCCTCTGAGGACCCTGGTCCTTTATAATGACTCTTGGCAGTTGGCCAGACCTGGGCCTGGGACTGCAGAGATACGTGTGTGCCCTCCTGCAGACTGTGTCTTCTTCCTGGCCTGACACTCTGGGGCATCCCCCTCTGTATGGCCCACTTCCTCTGACATGTGAGATGCAAGCCTACTACTGGCATAAGGCCCTGTAACTGAGCCCCACCAGACAGATTTCCCAGGAGTTCAGAGTCCTGGGCCTTCTGCCCTCAGCCCTCTGCTCCAGCCAAACACTGTTTCCTGTGTTTCTTGGACAACTCTCTCCATTGCTCATTTCACACATTTTATAACAGAGTTTGATGCATCTATCAGGCTGCACTCTGCTCTGCACCCCAATGCTCTGCACCCCAATATCCTTTGTGCATTAGAGCTCATTCTGTGGGATGAACAGTTGTGTGTGTTGGGCAGATATGTGGAGTCATGTCGTGTCCACCTCCCCAGACCTTTGCTTAGAATGAGCTCATTCAGGGTTTCTCTTTTCCCAGTTGAGTGGCCGCTCCCTCTCTGCTCTCTGCTCATTGAAAAGAAGTGTCCCTGTCACTTTGAGGTTTTGATGCCCTGCAGCCTTCCTCACATAGACATAATGGATCTCGATGGTGGGGAAGAATACTAGACTCTTAGAAGTTGAAGGAAACCTGAAGGTCGTTAATTGTCCAGTCTTGGCTGACCAGGCTGGGTGTGGGGCCATGCTAGTCCTGTACATTTGAGTTCTCTCCCATGACTGAACTGGGACCTGAGATGGGTGCACAGGCCTTTGCCTGGTACTAGACTGGCAGTCTGCTTGGGTGTGGTTCCTGTACTTTTCGTTTAGGGGACTGATTCTAGCAGTCAACTGTTTGTTCAGTATGCATTTGCTTTGGGAGAGGATTAGGTATTGTTAATCATTTGCAAATTAGACGGGAGTGAATTATTAATAGTGCATTCACATTGCTTTTTAATGCCAATCTGAAGTCAGATGTTCTGAATGACCAAGGGCTTGTGTTTGGGGCTGGGGAAGGCAGTTAAGTCCACTCTGTCACCAGGTGACCTGCTTTGTAAGGATGGATTGCATCTTATTAATCTTTATAACAGGTTCAGGGCTCTTTGGAGGCCCATGGTATGTCCCCCAGGGCTTTCTGTTCTCTCTTGCTTACCAAGTGTCAGTGCCCAGTAAAACCTTGTTCTCTGAAAGAGGGAGTTGTGTCCTAAGTGCGGTGGCATGGAGATGGCACAGTGCAGACTACCAGCTGCATATTACTTTTTTCTTTTAAAGATATTTTTAAGGCATAGTTCCACTGCCCTGACACAACTCTCTTGGTTCCAGCTTTTTTCATAGATACAGGTTTACTTAGTTGTGTGTAGAGTGAATAATATCTGAAATGTTTTGTTTGCTGTTTTGTCGCACACATGTCCCAAACTTCTCCACAAAACTGAGTTTACCCTTCTCTTCAGTGTTAACTTATTCCCCACGGAATTTGCCTGGTCCCTTTCATTCTACCACCATCTCTTATCAGATGGGGTGTGGTGATCTTCAGGCTGTTTCCTGGAGAGGGGTTGCACAGTCAAAGGGCAGTACCTTTATGGCCCTGCAGTAGACTGCCTTCCATTTTTTCCAGCTTCTTTATAAACTGGCCAGGTTGACTCTTTTCCTAGCACATTTCTTTCCCTAGGATGGGGTCAGGCATAGGTGCCTCCCTGCTCCTTTGTCTCTGCTCCTCCATCCTCCTTGGCTCCTTGCTCTCTGGCTTCTGCTTTTATCCTCCCCCCCCCCCCACACACACACACAGGTAATAGGGTCATAGCCAGGCTGGCAGGAACAGAAGGCCAATGAGGCAGGCAGGGAGTTCTGAGCTGCTCCTGGCCTCAGTTTCCTTGAAAATGGGTATATAAACTCTCTTACAAAATATAAACACCGAGCACTCTGCTCACACATTTAGTCTCCTTTATTCCAACAGGAAGTGCCATTTCCTGGGGGGGGGGGGGCATGACAACAACACTTGGTGGACTTGTGACTCAGTCTCACCTTCAGGCCTCTCATGGATATAATCCAGCTGTCATAGACTCACAGAGTCTTGTGGATGAATCTGTAAAATAGAAGTTCCTTTTAACTGTGGTCAAGGCAGAGGACCAGACTTCTAGGTTAGCCTCTCTGGAATGAGAAGATGAAGCCAACTGAATTCCAGAAGTTTTTTTAAAGACTATTTTTTCTATTTTAGTGACAGCACAGTGTTTTTAGATTAAGGGATAAAACAGCATCTCATATTCTAGGAAATAGAATGTTAGTCAACTAATTGAATGTTTTCTTTTTTTGTTAAGTAAGATATTTTTAACAAAATATAAAGAGAGTGCAGACAATTAATTTTCCTTTATGTCTTCATCTTTCAAAGGTTTACTTTGCTTCTTGGTGAGATTTCATTACAACTAACTTTCCAGCCAAATTTGGCAGTCACTTCTATTACTATTATGAAAGTCAGTGAGAAGCAGTGATGTCCAGCAGATGACCACTGAGTACGTGATTACATTTAATTTAACTAGGATGGTGTAGTTATAAAGATTTACATTTAGGCCGGGCACGGTGGCTCGTGCCTGTAAGCTTCAACCTATGAAGCGGCAGGGGCTAGGGATCGCGGTTCGAGTGCCGCCTGAGGCCTGTAGCGAGACCTAGTTCCAAAAAAATAGCTGGGCATGGTGGTGTAATCCCAGCTACCTGGGAAGCTGAGGTTGGGGATTGCTTGAGTCTGTGGTACCCCGGGCAACGAGAGCCTGCGATTCCACGGGCAAAAATAGTGAGACCTAGTCTCCAAAAAAAAAAAAAAAAAAAAAAAAAAATTTACATTTAAGGAGCACGTAGTTTTCACCTTTAGGAGTCTGGAGAAACTAAAACCTGGTAGATTTTAGTTGGATGACTGGGTTGGGAAACGGTAACAGAGGCGTTGATTGCTTTGGAGCCTTATGCATTTTAGGAAAATGTTCAGTGCATTTTGGTGTGTTTTTAGGAATAGTGACTCTGGGGGCCTTTGTCCCTGCTATGCATGTCACAGGCCTCAGATGGATGGACGTGGCCTTGTGCTAGGAAAAGCCAGCAGAAACAAAGAGGCTTTGGTTTGTATTTTTCATTGAGAGAGACAACCAGTTTAGACCTTGTCTTGGTGGTTCTTACCATAGAGCTGTGACTTCAGACCTAATCTTTTGTATAAAATTAGCATGACAGAGATATTTGGTCAATGTGGTATTTCTTATTTTGGTCCCTTGTACTGAATGCTCCATTGTTTGTAATAACTAGCAGATGGGTGACGGATAATATTTTTGTTTTTAAAAAAAATCCTTGTGATTATTTCATCTATTTGAGACTTACTTGATCTACTTTGAAGAAAGGGTTTTTGGTTTTACGAAGGCAGCTGTCTCTTTTACCTTTATACTTCTTCTTCATTTCCTTTTCTATTTCTTTTTACCCCCTTTCTTTCTTTGAAATCTTTGAAATACCATATCAGGGGTCAGCTGGCTTTGTGTATTTTCCAGTAGGGCTGTCTTTGAACTTGAGTCAGGAATTAATATGGTCTACATGGGATCATAAGTCATGTTCAGAAGATGATTCCCCACTGAGATTTCTTGTTGAGCACTGTGCCACACACTTAACAATGACATGCTGGGACATGGCAGGGAGGGGCATTTTCCACACCTGGAACGTGCTGATTGTGCAGATGGAGGACATGCTCCCCCGGGCAGCCCCAATGACGTGTGCTTCTCCCTCGGCAGGTTGCTCAGAGCATCGAGGACCACCATCAAGAAGTGATCGGTTTCTGCAGAGAAAATGGCTTCCATGGCTTGGTGGCATATGACTCTGACTACGCGCTGTGCAATATCCCCTACTACTTCAGTGCCCACGCCCTGAAACTGAGCCGCAACGGGAAGAGCCTTACCACCAGCCAGTATCTGATGCACGAGGTGGCCAAACAGCTGGACCTTAACCCAAATCGCTTCCCCATCTTCGCTGCCCTGTTAGGTAGGTGGGGTGTGTGCTGTTGTCAACAGAGTGCTAGACCTGGGGATATCACATCTGGTATATAGTGACTGCTCACCTGAACCCAAACTGCTTCCCCATGTTCACTGCCCTGTTAGGTAGGTGGGTGTGTGCTGCTGTCAATAGATGTGCCAGATACCACATCTAGTACATAGTGACCGCTCAGCATTTCAGTGCCAGGTGCCCTCCTCACAGCTTATAGTTTTTGGTTAAGTGGCTGGGAGTGCTGCTTTTGTTCAGTATTCATTTATGTATTCTGGCCAGGCCCCCAGAATTTAGTTATTTGAATAGACTCACTTAAACTTTGGAGGAAGTAACATTTAAAAATCATAAATGTTAACACAATCTCACCATGAAAATTAGACATTTAAATCTTGGACATAAGTTATGTTGTTAAAGGAGAAAACATATGCTGTGAAGGCGACTCACTATTTTAAACAATAGAAATAAACCTTCTTACCTTATTTCTAACAAATGCATTTTAAATACATCTATGAATGCCTTAAATTCCCTTGAAGGCATTTCTTATGTTGAATGCCCAGAAAAGATGGAATCTTGTTTTACTTAAGGTTTAATCAATTGGTCTATTTCACATAAAAATTAGTATCTAGTGGGTAAATAAAATCACCTGTTATGTCTTTGTTTCTAGTTCTCTTTTTCCTTATACATACAGTATGTATGTTTCTAGCAACTTTAGTACTCAGCTGTAATTTGCTGAGCTCATGAATTCTAGGTTCTTACAAGCAATATGCCCTGGCGAGGCTTTTCTTTGATTTAGTGCCCCTGATCTGAAGTGAAGTCTAGTGCCTCATTGGGACATTGATGGCTCTTTCAGAAAGATCCATAGTCTCCAAATAAAGTAGAATCTTCACTGTGTTCGCTCAGTTTTCGCTGAGTTTAGCAGCCCAGTCTGGTCATGTTTCAGAGGTAGATTACATGTGGGTTATTTTTAGAAATTACTAATTACCAAAGTTTTATAAATATTCCAAAAATGTTTTATGCCATTAGGAAGATTGAGGAATCCACAGGTTTTCTGAATATTTGGTGATAGCATTTCATACTGTGTTTTAATGCCAGTCAGCACATTTTTGATTTTGTAAATTACCTTTATTATTTGAACCTCCTATGTAAGATGCATCTTTAAGTTAGTCTATGGTTGTTTTCTGTTAGTTTTTCTTAAGGAACTTTTGTGACTTGGTGTTTGGTGAATTGAAACTAATTTTCTAAATATACTTTGACATTTTCAAATAAATACGAAAGTCTATTTCAGATTGCTGATGTTAGAGTTAACTATGTGGATAGACACTGAATAGTCTTAGATTTTTGCTTGGCTGTTTTGCAGAATGACTTGGGCATTTAATTGAGTTTAAGGGAAAATTATTTTTTAGGATATGGTTATCTTAACCACTTCAGATGTGGAAGGATATTCATCTTATTTAAGAAACACTGAATATATCTCTTTAGCTATAAGGCCACCTCATACTCATGTAGCTAAATTATTTTGTGAAGTTTTAAAATACATGGAAATACATGGAAAACAATCAACATTTTGAATAATTTAGTAATTTGAGGTTTGGAATTCCTTCCAAAAATTGAGGACTGTTGCTCTAAGTAAACTCTTAATTGAGTGGACATTCTTACTTAAATTTTGTGTAAAAGCTTCCATGTTCTCAAATGAGAGATTATTCATTTCCTTTTTAAACAGAAGATAAGAGTTATTTTGGTTTAGGAATGTTGGGTGGCATAGTCATTAAGTGTTTACCCTGAGTTTTGACACACTATTTCTGATGTTGGAATTGGGTTAATATTTTTTTCAGATAGAACCTGTAAAAAAAAATCTGACTTTTTTCCCCCCTTCCCATATGTATATAGCCAAAGGGCAGGTTTATTATAAAGAGGAAAAGGAAGGAAAAGATGCTTGCACAGACACGAGTGGGCAGGAAGAGCTGTCCCTGAAAGGGACAGGTTTGATCAAAGAGATCCCTGCGTAGGCACAGGTGGGCAGGAAAGCTGCTGCCAAAGATCTGGCTCTTAATGCTTGTCCTGAAGTAAAGTTTTGTGCAGTGCAGCAGCAGAGGAGAGAAAGCTCTGGGAGCCTGAGCATAGGACTCAGCTGTGTATCCTGGACCTTGGTGGCTTTGTGTCTCCGTCTTGTGTGTTTAGAATACAGCAGCAGGTCTCTGAATAATGTCCTTTCGTTATAATAAGATGAGAATAAAGTAGCCCTGGCCCACGTGGGACGTTATTCTAGGACCTGGTTTTGTTCTGGGTCATTCTGCTTATAGTCACGGTTTCCGAGAACTTATGGACAGTGTTCAAGTGGGAAATCATGTTGTTCCTTATCTGAATTATGAGGTAGCAGTGTTGCAGGTGATCACATCTAATTTGCCTTCTGTTAGCAGCTAATTAATGAATCTGTCACCTCATTGTGCAGGTGATTCAATCATAACGTAAAAATCACAGAGTTCCTTAGGAACCTTGCCTTTAAATTTTACAGGGGGAAAGTAGCATACCAGAGTCATGGTATCAGGTGCCAGTGCTGCAAGTGGGAAGAGTATCCCCCAAATGTCAGTTCTCATGCAAGTCTGGTTCTTTCTTATGGCCAACCCTGATGATGGGGGCCAGGCTAAAGGCTTTTCTTTGTATTACTGTGCTTTCTCACATCTAATTGTGGGCATTGGTGGAAATCACAGGAGAGGTGCTGATCCCTGGCACAAGCAGCCGTCTCTGTCACTTAACCTTGCTTTGGAGACAGTTTATACCTGCCCAGATTCTACCCTTGGCTGTGAACCAAGTTCCCAGGACACAGTGTGAACCACAGTCTCGTGGACAAATGGAAACCTGAATCTTGGAGTTGGCATCCTGGCATTATCAAACTGATCTTTTGCAAACTAGTGTTTATTTTAGTACAGCCCAGGGAAGTTATTTGCCATTTGTTCAGTGTGGAAATCCTTACCAAACTTGGCAGCGCCCGGAACTTGCCTGTGTCCATATATTTGCTTTATTTTCAAAGATGGAGAAACGGACTCAATTTCTGGGTGGAAGCTTGTGGGGTGCGTGACTCAGGTGGTCCTGGACAAGCCTCCGCAGGGTCGGAGATGGGCAGAGCCAGAGCACAGACTGTGGCGCCTGGGTTAGCCCCCTGCACCCACGAGCACCAGGAGGACCTCTCTCACCTCCTTGTTTTGTTTCCTAGGAAACCACATCCTGCCTGATGAAGACCTGGCCTCCTTCCACTGGAGTCTGCTTGGTCCGGAACATCCACTTGCCTCTCTGAAGGTACAGATTCATGGATCTCCAGCATTTGTACCTAACTGTGGGTTTTGCTATTAATTTGAAAAAATGTACATTTATTGGAAGGAAATCCCCAAAGCTAGTAGTCTTATGTTCATGCTAATTTCAGCGTTGGCACTGCCTTAAAAACACACCGCTGTATTATGTTACTCCTAACACCTGTATTTTAAAGAAATGTGTTAAAAGCCCTTAAGAATTCTTCATGCCATTTACCTGACGGCAACTGGACGTCAGGTTACCTAACGGCAGACGGAGGAAAGCTGTAACTAAAGTTCTTACATGTTGAGATTTTCTTATAAACATTATGTTTTTCAAAAGAAAATATAGTCATTTTGTGTTCAGATCACCATTTTAGAAGAACTTGATAATGTATAATTTTCTAAAATTATGAGAGTTCAAGGCATTAATGCTTTTGAATGATGAAGATAATTTCATTAGAGCAATGGTCCGTTTGCACTGTTTCATAGATAGTATCCATTTTCTTATCTTTCTTCCCTTCCCGTTTGTGAAAGTGATGAACGCTTAACTTTGATTTTCTAAAGGGGAAGGTTTACGATTTGGTGTAGGTATCCTAGTAACCAGTGGGCTGGGGTAAGCACTGCCCTTGCGAGCGGCTTCCTTCCATTTCCCCGCTCAGTCTGCTGGCCTGTTGACTCAGCAGTCTGCACTGAGGGTGACGTCACTGTGGCCCCTGGTTAGTGGGGTGGGAGGCAGTGGAACTCTGGTCCCCCCAGCGATGGGCTCAGACTGCCCTTAGGCGCCAGTGGTGTCCTGAAGGAGCTTTTGCCTTCTTCTTCTTTTGACTCTGGTATTCTAGGTTTGTCAAAGCTGCCCTCCCCTGCCCCCCAGCAAACAGTTGTAATTGTGGGTTTAGTGTCAAATCGGAGTTTCTATAGTACGAGCTTCGGTAATCCTGTGAAAGTCCCCTAGGAATCCCTTCCTGCTTTTCACAGCTTGGTCCTGTTGTTGGGAACTCTGCTGTCTTCCCGTCCCTTCCTCCTGTGTCTGAACACAGTCCTGCCCTTCCAACAGTTCTCCGTGTGGGGGTTTATAGCTTCTCTTCTTCTTGTTAGAAGCTACTTGTTTGCTTTGCTTTTTTGTCCTTGAAGGAGAAAAGCCTTCTGTTTGCTGTTGGCCATGGCTTTCTTGGCGTGCGTGTTCCTTTTCGCAGCGCCAGCCTCGTGGCCTCCGCTCCTGTGCCTGTGCTGCGGTGCGCCGAGAGGCTGAATGGGGAGGGTGGGCTGCCATCATGCCGGTTCATGGTGCCATATCCTGCGGCTTGTTGGCAGCACATGTGGACACGTTGAGACAAGACGAAGGCTGGCGGCTTCTTAGGCTGTTTGTGTGGTTTTAAATAGCCAGGTGAGAGGCTCCGGGATCTCCATGTTCACGGCTAGGCTGGGCTGGCGCGACTTCGTGGGTGTAACCAAGAATGATACTTCAGACTTAAAAGCAGTGAAACACTTGAAAATGGAACAAATAAATGGTTCTCTAGCAGGCAGCTACCTCATTTTGCGTTTTTGGATGTGGAAGATATATTTTTGGATGTTTGCTCTGTTTTAGATGTTCTTGGGATGTGGTCCCAGGCCCCGGGTGCCCCGTGAATTGTAGGTGTCATCCCTGAGCCCTCAGGATGGTTTCTGTCTAAATCCACATAGAAGCTGAGACTCGTGTTTGAGGTGGCCGCAGTGCTGGGTGAGGATGCTGTGTCAAGGTCCTTCAGGGACTTTGTCCAGTTCTTGCTTCACCCCCTCTGGCCTCCTGGTCCTCTGGCTCCTCCATGTGCTGGCAAGGTTCTTGCAGAGATGGGATTTCCCACTGCCTGGAGAGATGCTAGAGGCCCACAGTGGGGTGCCTTCCCGGGCACCCCCTGTGGCCCTCTCAGTCTGGTCCCTGGGAGATTGCTGGCAAGCCTCTTTAAGCAGGAAATAGCTTATTGGGAAAATAATGCTGAAAGTGAAAGTCTCCCAGAAGAGGAAGAGCAGTTATCATCAATTTCCATACAAACAGGATCTATTTATTATTTAATTATCCTGCCTGGAACAAAGAGGTTACACCATCTCCTGGAGGCCAGCTCCACATTTTTGTTTCCTTTCCTGCAAAGCAAGTAACTAACAATTATCCAAATTGCTACAAAGTACCATAAAAAAGGCAATTGATCATAGACATTTGCTTTTTAAATAAACAGAATTTACTTTATGTCCTTGAACATAGAAAGTACATATGTTTCCAACTTTCATTTAGATAAGTTGCACTTTATTGATTTTTATAAACTTTAAATATTAAAGGGTTAAGCTAAATTAAAAACAACTGCTTTTAAGGGAAAAAGGAAAAGAAATGGGACTTTCATTAAAAATAGTTTGAAGCCTGTTCCAGAATAGTGAAGACTTCATTTATTTGATTTGAGTGTTTAGTTTTTACAAATAGATTGGTAGAACTTTCTTGTGGGATTTTCATGTGTAGGGGTGCCAGGCACCATTCCATAGTGTCTTTAGGAAGGTTTAGGGGCTTAGGTGATGACTTTCCACATGTATGGTGTATTTACTTGTCACGTACCTGTGTGCATATGTGTGTGTTTGTGTGGTATGTGTATGTATGCTTTGTAGCATGTACTCCTATCTGCACATTTTAGAGTCATATTTAAGGCGGCTGGGAGCTTTAAGGATTTGTGCTTCTTGCATTTAAGGTTCTCCTGGTGCTCAGTCTTCGAGCCGGTAGGAATGCATGATTTCTCTCAGGCAAGCCATGGTGAGGTCTGTAAAGAAAATAGAAATTAAATTTGTCAGGAATATCAAAAGTATAACCAACAAGATGCTTGTAAATACATCCATATCCAAATGCCTGGAATCTTGCTGCTGAAGGAATTCTGTGCAAAATACACTTGACATGTGTACAGCGACTTGTACAGTCACTGGTTGAAGATTTTAAAAGTCACTGGTACTGAGATTTTAAAAGCACCATCTGAGTTTTAGAAGTTGCTTTACAGTGAAAAGCTCTATGTGTAGCAAGGCCTTCATCGTGCCTGGTGGTGAGGGATGGGCTTCTGGGTCCTGGGGACACCCAGGGTCTGTTTCAGGAAATGGAGGGCAGTGATGCATGTGAGGAAGGACTCTGGATGCAGGTCATTGGGCCGCAAGGTCTTAATCATATGCTCAGAAGGTGGAGGGCATTTTGATTGTGGGATTTATTGGTGTTGTGGGTATGAGGTGGTGACAAGCACAACCGCAGTGACTGTTATTTCACCAGGCAGGTGGGCAGGTGGGTGTGCTTGCTGGTGTAGACCCCACACACATCCCAGAAACCTCCTCCCTCTGAAACCACACCGCCCGCAGGTGTGGCCATGCTCCTGGATTTGTCAGGTGGGGCTTGCCTTCACAAACCTTAGTGAGCAGGCAAGGGGAGAAGGATGCTTCCCCAGGACACAGGGATGGCAGTTCAGACATGGGAAGCCTTACATTACAGAATGGAAATTGAATCTACTCTTGTGCATCTGAAAATAGACAAGATCATAACCTAAAAGTATGTGTGTATCTTTCCAGAGTTTTTCTTATTTTTCTTTCTTTCTTTATTTTTATTCTATTCACTGATGTTGGTTTTATAAGTTTCTTTCTTCTCCCTCCTTTGGTGTCTTAAAACAACACAATTTATTATCTTGGAGTTCTAAGGTCACAAGTCCAGAGCCCTCTCATTGAGCTAAAATCAGGTTGTGGACAGACCCTTACTCCTTATGGAACCTCCAGGGTGTTCCCTGCCATGTACCGCTTCTGGAAGCCCCTTCCTCCAAGGTCAAAAGTCCACCCTCTGATCGAGAAGTCCACCCTCTCTCTGAAGCCACCACACCTGTCCTTTTCAGAGGAGCATCGCCCCTCCAAAGTTGAGGGAGGGCTGGGCCTCAGGGCAGCTGGTAGCCCTCCCATCCTGTGACTCCCACGCTGGGCAACACTGGGGACACAGAGCCCCGAGGTGCTTTTGTCCTCTATTCTTTTGACTTCATAGGAACTAACGATGTCATTTCTTACCACCATTCAAACTTCTTTTAATCGTTGGGAACAAAATGCCTGATTTATGCTGGGCATGGTGGCGCATGCCTGTAGGTGGCAGCCTAGGAAGCCATGGCCGGGGCCAGGGATCACAGTTCGAGTCCCACCCGGGGCAACGTAGGGAGACGTAGTTCCAAAAAAAATAGCTGGGCGTGGTGGTGCGTGCCTGTAATCCCAGCTACCTGGGAAGCTGAGGCTGGGGATTGCTTGAGTCTGTGGTACCCCGGGCAATGCGAGCCTGTGGTACCACAGGCAAAAATAGCGAGACCTAGTCTCCAAAAAAAAAAAAAAAAAAAAGAAAGAAAGAAAGAAAGAAAAAAGGAAAACAAAACAAAGTGCCTGATTCATCTGTTTCTAAGAACAAGGGTATAGCTATAATTAGAATCTAAATCTTCCTAAATGAAGGTGTCCTTTTTCATGTTTTTTAGTTCTCATGAGAAAGCTCAACACAAAAGAGCTGTTTACTTGTCCTGGTATTAGCTACCCCAGGATGAGACAGTAGTCCTGCCCTTCCTGTGGTGTCTTTCGCTAAGCTTGTTGGTTAGAGGCACTGCTTTCTCTTATTTGGAGCTGACCTTGCCTTTTGCTGCAGCTGGCCCTGGCAGAGTGGCCGCCTCCTGGTGGCATCTGACAGAAGGGCGTGTATGTGGCCCAGGGCTTCCTGCAGCTGTGCTTGCAGTGGTGGGTGAAGGGCTGCTCTGCTCTGACTGTGAATGGGCATAGACCTCTCAGAGGTAGAGAAAGCTGCCAGATGCTCTTTTGACCACTCAGTTACTTGGATTTCTTCACCTGAAAGGGGGACCAGGGTTTGGGCCTCAGCTCACAGCCTTGGCCTTAGGCCTTGCTCACCCAGCTGGGATGATTGGGCCCCAGAGCAGATGCCCCAGCATTCAGGCTGTGATGGCAGCTCACCTGCTGACTCCTGGGCTTGTTTCCGCAGGTCCGCGCCCACCAGCTGGTCTTGCCGCCCTGCGATGTGGTGATCAAGGCTGTGGCCGACTACGTCCGCAACATCCAGGACACCTCCGACCTGGACGCCATTGCTAAAGATGTTTTCCAGCTTTCCCAGGTGAAATGTGACTGTGGGGCGGCCTCCGCACGGGGTGTGGATGGTGCTGGCTTGTCCAGGGGCCTCCAGGCTGGTGGGAGAGCTGGCTCCTCTCCTAGTTGCTCCTACCTTCCTCTGGTCTCCCTATTGGCCTTAATGTGGAGGCTTCAAGGTGGAAGGATGCTTGGCAAGGCCTCAGCCCCTGCATTCCCAGTGTAGTATAACAGGACTTTGGGAGAGCCGTCAGATGGCAAGTGGCTGTGTCTCTGTCCTTGCCTCCCTTGGAGAGATGCCAGGGGTTTTTTAATTCCTTTTTTGGGTCAGGGTTAGTAGAAGAGGTGAGTGGGGGTCCCCGTGCCTTCTCTGGGGAACAAACCACTGTCCACTTGCTAGAGACGAAGAATAAACCTCTGCGGCCCAGGGCAGTTAGTTTTGAAGCCTGCACCCTAGAATCCAGGGCTGGTGCAACTCCTGGCTGCTGCTTTAGATTCTGTGCTGCTCTTAAAGAATTCACATTTGATTTGCTTCTTCAGTGGTATGTTGATTTTCCTTGAAGATTTTAACACCATTCAAACTATGTAACTCAAAAAAGTACAGATTATTATATGTACATTGAATTAGAAGCCTCTAGTACTCCACATTACCAGTGGTATGCTAACTTACAAAGGTTTTCCTGTGTTGATTTCAGTCTAGAACAGATGACAAAGTGATTCGATTTAAGAGAGCGATCGGCTATTACTCAGCCACTAGCAAGCCGATGGCGTTTCACCCACCTCATTACTTAGGTAAGTGACAGGCCTCTGACTCTGTGAATAATCAGGACTGAACATTCACTCTGTGCTCCTGTAGGCTTACTCTTTGAAATGGGATTGCTGTAGTGACACAAATAACCATTGCCGAACTTCCTGAACGGCTCCGTAAGAATACCTGAAATCTGTTGAGGAGCAGGACAGAGAGACTTAGGGACTATTGGGTGGAGGGTATTAGGTTGTGAAATGCCCAAGGGGTGGGTATCCTTGCAGAAGCTCCCAGAAGTGAAAGATCCTCTCCCTACAGATGCCTTTGTAATTGTAGGATTTGTATCTCCTTTGTTGCTTTTTTAAACAAAAGACCAAATTAAATCAGATTTGAAATTGGGGAATAAGAAATAATTAGAGGCTGTTGACCAGCAGCTTGCTTGATGCTCCTGGGGCCATACCTATTCTCCCAAGTTGAATTTGCTTTCTTGGGGTCCAGAGTTGTAAACTATCCTCCCTGTGTTACTTCATGTAACGAATGAAACATGTTCCAAGACTGCAAAAGATCTGGACTTTTTATTGGTTCAGAAGCTTAGTTCTTGAGTGGAAACATTCCCTCATGGTAGCTAGGTGACAACCTTGGTTGTGTTTTTGCTGCTGGTCGTGACAGAGGTAGCAGTACCTTTGGTGTTGGACTCTGTGGGTGGGCGTTACAGGAAGTGACTTCTGACAGGCATGTTCAGGGGAGGGGCATTTCCTCTCTTTGGCCCAACCCTTGGGATGGCATAAAGGGGACTGTCGCAAGGTCATGGTTACTGACCGATGCTCATGCTGCTGCTGCTGATACTGCCTTCTGTCTGTCCCCAGTCAGTCAGAGTTTAAAATGTTAGGTGGCCCTGCTACACTACCATCACACTTGAACAAACTCCTTCACCTATTCCCTGCCAACCCTCTGGTCCTGTTGCTGGTGCTCTCTGGGTCCTGCCTCTTCCTTGTCGTGGTGTGCCTTGCTGCATCTGCATGGGGCCTTGGCATTGCCACAGGGCCTGGAGCTTTCGTGACATCCTTTGTGGGGTACTCCAGTTCAAAGCCAGGTGTCTCGGCCCCTTCTCTGAGGTCTTTCATGGCCAACCAGTCTGTGTCAGCACCAGCCATCTTATCTTGTCACCTGGCTTCCATTCTCTGCACACTCCACCAGCCCCAAGTATGTCAGGTCTGGAGAGCCAGGTTCTTGTCTGCCATTTTTGCTCTTTACCCCTTTGGCAAGCCTTTGACTGAATGAAGCAATCCACAAAACATTGCTGCACTGGCAGAGTGAATGAGTAGATATATTTGGGGTTGTTTTTGAGATGGAGCAGGGGAGCTGTGAGGAGCAAACTCCTTACATCATGTCTCAACCGAGCCCAAGCCCAGTGGACACAGGAGATGCTGGGCCTGATTATTCCTGGCACTGGGATGCTTAGTAGGGTCCTTGGGTGCTGAGGCCAGATGATGCATCCTGGGTCTACCTACCTCCTGCCCTTGGAGCTCCCTTTTATTAAAATGGGACATTTGTGTGAGTGTTACAGAGAAATTATACAAGGGGTACTGCAGTGAATGAAGAATGTCCAACTGGAACTGAAGTGAGTAGTGGGCAACCTGTGTTAAATGCATCTGCTGGTCAGATGGTCACCGTTGTATACTCAGGACAGAACATTTTACCCAGGGAAAGGAAAACAGGAAAATAGCATTTGACATTGATTTAAGCTGAAGATGTTTTGGAATAGCAAAAATGAGTTTTGCATTCGATTTTAACTTTGAGCATCTTAAAAATACATGGTTTTCTGCAAAGTGCTTTCATGTTCTTAGTCATCAGATATTGCCAGGTGTGTGTTTTATGGCTGACATACTTAGAAATTAATTTCCTTTTTACTTTAGCTCCTTGGCAGTTTGATGAGAAAAATTGGTTGGATGTTTTGCACCATATTCACATAGTCAAGGCTAATTTGAGTGGTCACTGCCTATAAATTGTCCCACAAAGCACTTCTTTAAGTTCTCACAGTCACAGAAATGAAAATTGTGTGACAGGAGCTAACATGGCGCTACACATAGTCAGCCAGAGCAGAAAGGTGAGGAGGTGGAGTCTTGGGGTGCCACGTGTGGTCTGGGCTGTCTGACAAGGCCTGAGGGGTAAGTGCGGGACAGGGAAGCTCTGGGAAGTATTTCAGGTTCCGTGCACATAGTCAGCAACCAGCAGAATCAGATTTGTGTAAACGTCACTTTTGTTGATGTGAAGGAAGCAGTCTGATGATAGTTCTTCATTCTACCTGCGTCCGTACTCTCAGGGGCCTGCTGTGGTGGCCAGGAGGGAGACCATGTTCAGAAACAGAATGGTGTTGCTGGGAAATGTACTCTTGGCATCTCAAGTTAGGACCCAGGACATATTTTCCATAAAAATATTTTCATAGCTAATACATCAGAAGCAGCCCTTTCTAACCATAGTCTGTGATAAAATTTGCCAGGAAAATATGGAATTTTGGACAACCAGTGACAGAACAAAATTGTTTTGTTAGACTCTGTCTAATCATTTTTAGAGGTAGGACATCATATCTATAATATTTATTATATTACACCTATTAAATTTTGAAGAAATTTTAAAGTATCATACTAGAAACTTGAGAGTATGACTACTAAAATGAAAGGGGGTGAGCGAACTCTAAGCAGAGGTTTCTTTTTTCTTTTTTTTTTTTGAGACTAGGTCTTGCTATTTTTGCCCGCGGAACCACAGGCTCTTGTTGCCCGGGGTACCACAGACTCAAGCATTCCCCAGCCTCAGCTTCCCAGGTAGCTGGGATTACAGGCGCACACCACCACACCCAACTATTTTTTTGGAACTAGATCTCGCTACGGGCCCCAGGTGGGACTCGAACCACGATCCCTTGCCCCAGCCACTTCATAGGCTGAAGCTTACAGGCACGAGCCACCATGCCCAGCTAAGCAGAGGTTTCTAAAGCTGGCTCTCATTTAGGTTCTACCCCAGAACTGTTATCTCAGGATCTTACTGGTCTCTGGAGCCTGACTTCAGATGCAGAACCTCTCGAGACTGGCCACACAAAGAGATGGTCTTTTCCAGGGTAAAAACAGTGTGTTCCACTCTGTACTGTGGCTCACTGAAACGTTTTTAGATTAAGTTGTAGGTGAGATTTGCTTGTCTGTTTTAAGTATCATCTGTGTCAGAAACACGGTGTCAGGAACTTGGGATCCACAGAAAATTACACTTTTTGTCCTTTCCATCATCACCTTTCACCAGGAATCCTCATCCTAAATGTAAACATAAATAGAATACGTCAAAATTGAGTTGTAGAATTGTTTAAATCCCTGGTTAACCAGCGGTTCTCATACCTCTTCTGTGTTTCAAGATCATTGGTGGAATTTAAAAAGCCCAGATAGCTCAGAGATGCTAGAGCCCCACCTCAGACCTGTGAGTCTAGAGGCACAAGCAGCTTCTGGTGTATTTTCCAGCAACCACACAGGTGCAGCTGAGGCTCAGGGGGCCTGAAGCACTATGTCTTTCGGATCTTCTTCACTCACCTGTTAGAACTCCAAACTCCAGAGCACCGACAACGCCAAATGCTGATGAGAATGTGGAACAACAGGAACTGTCATTCACTGCTGGAAGGAATGCAAAATGGTACTACCCCTTTAGAAGACAGTTGGGCAGTTTTTAACAAAACTAGTAATACTTTTACCATCTGATCCAGCAGTTCTGTTCTTGCTACTCTAAAGTTCTATACTTGCAACTCAAAGAAGTTGAAAACTTAACATCTACAGAAATTACTGCACATGGATATTTATAGTGACTTTATTCATAATTGCCAAAACTTGGATGCAAGAAAGATGTCCCTCCGTAGATGAATGAATGAATAAACTATGGTACCTCATATAATAGACTGTTACTCAGTGATAAGAAATATGCTTTCTAGCCATGAAAACACACAGAGGCACCTTAGGTGGCTATTTTTAAGTGAAAGAAGCAATTTGAAAAAAATGCACAGTGATTTTAGCTGTCTAACATCCTGAAAAAGCTAAAACTCAGGAGATAGTAAATATCAATGGTTGTTGGGAGTTGGGGGATGAAGGGTGGGATGAGTAAGGGAAGGAGCAGGGGGGATGTCCTCTGTCTGTGTTCAGGCCCTCACTCTGCCAAAGCACGTCATCATTTCATCACAGGCTGTGCCCCTGCTTCCTCACATTAGTGCTCACCAGACTGTCCTACCGTTGTCACCTGGCTTTCTGGGTCATGTTAACAGTCTGAGAATATAGCTCTGCCTTCCCCAATCAGATGTGCTCCCAGCGCTTGAGGGAGTGCTCAGAAATTACCCTGAAAATGGAAACCCGGCTTGTAAACCACAGAACACCTTCAGGGCTTCCATGAGAAAGGTCTGTGAGATCTCCAGGAAACCAGGCCACCCATTTATGCCAGACAGGATGTGACAGTCACAGAATCCTCAGTGCCACCTACCTGAAACAGGCCTGGCATCTAAACACCCCCAAGTGTCCCTGTCACCTCCTCCATTCACCTCACTTGCCTTTGGGCACTCACAGTATGATGGCGGTGAGTGCCCACACCCATCATTCAAACTGTGGGATAACCTGACCCCCTTCCTACGCACCAGACACCTTTGAGGGCCCATCATTATGTATAGGTTTGCCTTAGTAATTTTCAGAGCTTGTCTGAGACTCTACAAGATGGGTGTTCTATTCTGCTTAAGCATCCCCCACTGTCATCATTTAGGATATGTTCAGTTTCTTGATATTGCAACCATCAATTTAAAAGTGTTTATTATCACCAGGTAATCAATATGATCCCGTGCTATATTTAGCTATATTTTTGACTTTTAAAAATGTGTGTGTTGTCAGTTTTACAAGTTTTACTTTACTAGATCCACCTTTCACAGCTTTCTATTCAAGTTTTTTTTTTTTTTTTTTTTTATAAAATGGAAAACTTTAAATGTAGTCAAAAACTTCAGAGCATAGTATCATGAGTGGTAGTGTACCCACTGAATAGGTTTTACCAATGACAGCTTCACCTTGTTATCTTCAAAAATACCATTGGGCTTGTCTTTCTAAGTCACATCAGGCCCTTGAACAGTTGTTTATATTTTTTCACCTCATACATGGAGAATAGTAGACAGCAGCGTTCTGATGTTTTCTTGATACTAAGGTTGCACATGTCATTCTGCACTTGCTGTTTTGGGGGTGTACCCTGTTGGGGAGAATGACTGTTCTGGGCATCTATGTGCATGTGAAGGCCACATACAGAATAATGGAGCCTTTCATCTGGCTATCCCCGCAAGGTTGTATAGTCTCTATAAAGGGGGCAAGGAACTTAGGAAGGGAAGGTAGAACAAAGAATTTGGCAATATCGAGAAAAAGTGATTTTGCAGGGTTTATCCATGTCTGTGTAGAAACAGACCACACAGGCCTGGGTCGGGGTGATAAGCCTGCATGGCTGTCTCCCACCTCTCAGACCACCATGAAGGCTAATTTCCTGTTTTTAGAGCTATAACTATGTGGGCAAAACATAGCATTATTGGATTTTTCTGTCTTTTAATTTCTGTCTTTAATTTATTTGAATTCAGAGTAATCAGGGGCAGCCTGTCTTTAGCCCCCGCGGTCAGTGTTCATCACTTTCAGTAGCTACCTTTTTACATTAAGTTCACTGGCGTTCTGTCCAGGACTCTGACAGGGTGGGTGCTATGGAGAGCCAAGGGATGCATGTGGCTGGGACATCCTCTTGACTCCCCAAGTGGACCATGGACTCGTTCTCTGCCCTCGTGACCTTGCATGCACTTTTTAGTGGGTTCATTTTAACTGACATAGTACGCAGAGGTGTAGTGTCATTGGGCTTTTAACTGGTCATTTTTGTAAAAATCTGAAAATTGTCATTTAGGAAGAACTGAAAACATCCTGTTTTCATCTGCTGTCTGGTTTAAAGTTAGTAGACACACTAGCCTGGCTGGATCTCTCGGTGACTTCACCATGTTTAGTGTTGGGGAGGAGTGGGCGGTCAGTGCATCAGAGACTTAAGAGAAAGGTGGTGAGCCCAACCATCTTTTAGGTTGGGCATCTTTGCTGTTTTAAGACTCATGGCTGGGCATATTTCCTACTGAACGCCAGTGATTTCAAACTCTGATTAAGTGAATATGGTACTGAGTGGACTTGGCCACAATTTGGGGTAGGCTCAGGCACCAGGTAGAGGGGAGTGTGTACACTGATGTGCCCAGGATCAGGGGCGGGAGAGGGCTCAAAAGCCCAGATGTGTAAGTCCCAGGTAGACCTCAAAGAATATTGGAGTTCTTAGAAAGCCCTTATTGATGTTAACCTGAGCTCTGCCTCCATCCACATTGTGCTTTACCTGCTCTGTTAGTGGTCTGAATTTCTTAGCCTGATGCTGCAAGTGTACCTCTCTGGCTAGTGCCCTCGGGCTATTCCTATGGACCCTGCTTTCAGCTCCTGGGAGTTGATGCTCACCAGAAAGTGACAGTTTAGTCCTCTGAATACTGGTTGGCTTTGTTTCCTCTCCAGAGCCCACCTTCCTAGCCCTGCCCTTGCCTGGGTGCCTATTGTGCCCCACCCGGCCTGCCTTGGTAGCTGCCCATACCATTTGAGAGAGTGTGGAAACACAGAGTACACAGAATTCTCCTTCATATAACTTTGTGCCTTAAGCTCGGTGGAGCACTGATATGCTTAACAGTGTCCATTTTAACAGTGTTCACGTAGTTGGAAAATTTGGCTTGTTTCTTTGCCGTTGAAAGCTAGAGTTGGTGGTGGGGAATAATTTGATTTAGTTAATCTTTGAATCTGTATTTTCAAAACATTTTTTTTTTTGCATAGCACTTGGAAATCGTAATTCAGCACCTGTCTGCGTAGAATTTTCAAAATGTCACTTTGTCCTGTACTTTGTTTTGTCTGATATCAAAATCTTAGCAGTAGTGTATGAGTCGTAACTGATCATTTATTAGGTGGGGCTGGAAGCAGGATGGAACTGACTGGTTCTCAGAAGAGCATCTTGGTCAGCACCGTTTCCTTTAAGTCCATGTTACTTGGGCATGAAAATGCTGTGCACTCCGCATGGCATGAAGTGATAGAGAAGAGACTGAGTGGCAGGTCTGGTCCCACACAGTGAGCACAGCCCTGGGGCTGCAGTGCTGTGCTTTCTCATGTTTCCGAGAGAAGTCTTGCATATTAAAAAAATGCTTTTTGATCATGAAACTATTTTTCATATAGTTACCAAGCACTTTCTCTTGTCCCGTCTTAAGCCTGCCTACCTTTCTAACAAAAGCTCAGCTCTCTGGGTGAGTGTTGTGAAAGGAAGAGAGTGGGGTTGTTGGTGTTTCTCCACTTTGTCCTGGTGCCACTTCTGAGGGAGGTCCTTGTCACCATAAGACAGACAATGGCTCTGCTTAGCTGCTCTGGGCTCTGAGAACAAGGACTGATTCACAAGGAGACATGCAGCTCTCAGGCAAGCCCTGGCTGATGAGGCATTTTTGCAGCCTTCAGAGAAATGTAGACAAGTTAACTCATTTATTGGACTGAGTTCTGATAGAATAGTAACTAGCTCTGTGGCCTCTCAGAGGTTTATTCGAGGTCAAGATTTTAGAGAATATATTCCTACCCTGGACATCTTTGCTTTTAAGTAAGAATATAGCTTTATTTTAATGGGAGTTTATGCTTTTCAGGAAGTTGGTGGCATATAATGCCAAATAGACTGGAACAGAATTGCTCATTTTCCTTGAAACTACTGCCACGTGACTGGGGAATGTTTCCTGTGTGTGTGTGTGTGTGTGTGTGTGTGCACATGCGTGCTTGTGAGTACACAGGTGACATGCTGTGCAGTGTGAGTACGCATGTACATGTGAAGTAGGCACGCCTGTGTACATCTGCGTATGTGCACCTGGCTTGTGAATGTGTATTGCTAGCAATGTGTGCACATGCCTGCACTACTGTTCCAGCTATTCATTCCCATCTGGTAGAGGGTGGAAGCTGACTGTGTTTGAGCCTCTATCAGAGACCTGAGCATCTCTGAACTTCACCTTGGGCCACTTAGAGGCAGGGGCATCCAGTGGCATCGTGCCTGCTGAGTTCAGGAGTCCACAAAGGGCAGGAGGAGGGGAGTGGTGGCCAAGAAACTGGACTCAACTTTGGGGCCCTGCTGAAGTGTCAGGAGAATATTCTCGCAGATAAGAGGGGAGGTTTGAAGTACTGCATTTTTATTTACTTTTAATTGAATGTGTTTCTTTTTCTAGATATGTAGAGAAATGGTGTTGGTGGGTTGTGTGTTTTTCACTGGTGTGGTTCAGACGCTCGGGTGGGAAAATGTCTTTGGCAGTCAGGATTCTTCGTTGATTTTGTTCTGCTTTTAAAGAAACCCGGGAAGAGATTGTGTCTCTGTGAGAGTGCCAGTGGGTCTGTGGTGCATTCTTGTGCTGTGTTCTCTGTGTCGCCCAAAGTCTGCTCTACTGCTCTGGGATCTCATGTGAGCCCCCTTCTCATGGCCTGACCCCATGACACCTTAGCCCTGTCCTTGTGATCTGACTTGACAGCCCCCAGTCCATCCTCAGAGACGGACCTCAGGCCTGGTGGTTCAGTGAGTGAACAAAGCTCGGAGGCTTTTCTCCCCCCTCCCTTTTTTTTTGGGGGGGGGGGTAAATAATTGGTGATATTTTGAAGCACTTTTGACATTAGGCCCATACACATCTTCCTCATGGAGTGCCTGAGGGGTGCTCACCTACTGGCTCTTTGTGGCCACCTCCCTCCAGCTCTGGCCTCTCAGCCTATCACATGGCCGAAAATCACAAGTTGGAGTTTCTAGGCCTGAGGCTGAGTTGATAGATATGTGCACCTTAAAGGATGTGTTTGAGCTTTTTCTCCATATGACTCCATTCTTCCTCACTGTTCCCAGTTACCATGAGGATGTGAAGTGCAAAACACCAGCATATGTTTATAATCCTATTCTAAGAGTCAGAGTCCAAATGAGTGGTCCTCAGTGTGTGTTAAAAATGTAGAAGCCTGGCCGGGCACGGTGGCTCGTGCTTATAAGCTTCAGCCTATGAAGCGGCCGGGGCTAGGGATCACGGTTCGAGTCCTGCCTGGGGCCTGTAGCGAGACCTAGTTCCAAAAAAATAGCTGGGCGTGGTGGCGCGTGCCTGTAATCCCAGCTACCTGGGAAGCTGAGGCTGGGGATTGCTTCAGTCTGTGGTACCCCGGGCAACGAGAGTCTGTGGTTCCACAGGCAAAAAAAAATAGCAAGACCTAGCCTCAAAAAAAAAAAAAAAAAAAAAAGTAGAAGCCCTTAATGGTTTATGTAATAGAAAATAGCCGCTGCATAGACCACACTGTCACACTTACTCCTTCTATTCAGAAGCTTGCAAGGGCCTGATTTGTCAAGTGGTTCAACTCCCATTGGTTCAAAAATGGAAGGGATGGATGTTTGTTCCCTGTTTTCTTTGGTGCTGCAGCCAAAGAGCCAGTACCCCTGTTATGCACTAAAGGGTGTGGATAGTTTGGGCCTTTGAGGAAATAGTATGGAGATTTAATCAAATAATCTTCTATTCTTACTTGGAAGTAAGATCCTAGCCCTAGTCTGTAATATAGATCTTCAGAAAACTAAGTGATTGTTCTATTTAATTGTATTGTTAAGAATGACTTTCTAAGGTTGTCTGAGATGTGGCACTGCCAGATGACCCCAAGGAGGAATGAGTTAGAAGACAGAGGGAACAGAAAACCAACCACCACTCTTTCCCACTAATGCTGGTTTTAATTTTTCTTTCCATGATGGTGAAACAGCCAGACCAAATCCATTCGGAATGCCTGGGATAGTGCCACCATATGTCCCCCCTCAGATGCTCAACATTCCACAGACCTCTCTGCAAGCAAAGCCCATGGTAAGACCCTTCTCCCTCCCAGCACAGTGAGAACAGTTGACTGGATGCCTGTGTTGTTCTGTAACCTATGCTGAATAATCTTCTAAGCTCTTGAGTTGAAAGTAAAATGACTGTCCATGTTTGTTGAGAGACAACAAACAAATAACAAATGGCTGCTGTGGGAAGCTCATGCATGCTCCTGACCCATGCCCATATGCTGCAGGCCCCCCAGGTTCCTGGCCCAGGGGCTCCGGGCCAGGGTCCACTCCCGTACAGCCTCACCGAGCCAGCTCTCACCTTGGAGACAAGTGGAAAGAATCCGGCTGAGCAGAACAACTACAGCAACATTCCTCAGGAAGGAAAGCACACCCCGCTGTACGAACGGTCATCCCCAATCAACCCTGCTCCCAGTGGCAGCCCCAACCATGTGGACTCGGCCTACTTTCCGGGCTCTTCCACGTCATCCTCTTCTGACAATGACGATGGCAGTGGAGCTGCAAAGTGAGTATGCGGGGGACGGCTGTAATGGGCTTGTGTGGTCATGTCCCCGGGGTGCTGCCTCTGGCAGGCCACCTGAGGCCCTGAGCTCTGTGCTCAAAGGTGTGTCTGCAGTGGGAAGGTGACAGTCACCCTTGCTGGGACCAGAGCTTCTTAGATGTGAGGGAGAGCCGATGTGTAGACACTTCCTTAGGACTTCTCAGGGCTCTGTCGGCCCATAGTCTTGGACTGCCTTGTTGGTCAGGAATTCTGCAAAAATTGTTTTTCTGATCTCCCAAAGTGGTAGAGTTTAGTTGCTGCTGACCTTGTACTCTGGGTGTTGACTTCACCCTGGGGAAAGCATTAACATAGAGTCTGTTTCCCAGGTCAAGGAGAAATCTGAATTTTGTGTCCTCCTAGCTCAACAGCTTAAATCCTATCCAGCTGCTTGTGGGACTTTCGAAATGACCCTTTGGGTTCACCCAGCCAAAACCCTCAGAAACTGCAAGACCTGATTAGAGCTCTCCTATGGAGGACTGTTTCAGAATAAGTGTAAACAATTTATAAGAAACAGTGACTAGGATGTGAGGGCGATCTGGCTGCAGCATCTGTCACCCCATTGATCGCCAGCGTTGATTCGGCTGATCTGGCTGGCTAGGCGGGTGTCCCCTTCCTCCCTCACCGCTCCATGAAGCTGTACACTCGGTCGAAGAGGACGGCCTTCCCCAAGTAGAGATGGACCGTTCTTCGGTCGAGGGTATACGAGTAGCTGCACTCCCCTGCTAGAACCTCCAAACAAGCTCCCAAGAAACAGTGACTAGAATCTGACCAAGGGAGTCTCAAATGTAGACAACCTCGCCAATGCCTTCTGTTTCAAAGAAACCTGATTTTAAAGAAAGGAAGCATTTACGTCTTTATCATCTCTTCTTTGATTTGAACTTTGATTCCTGAACAGATGCCCAAAGGTCTGGCTGCTGCAAACACTGTGAGTTTTCCTCTAAATGTGGGCTGATGTCAGCACGGCCAAAGCTGCTGCGCGACCAGGTTCATCTTATTAAAAACTGTTCTTCCTAGACTGACACAATAGAAGAAAGACACAGAGCTGGACAGCATCCCCAGAATATTAGACAAGAAGACTATGAGAGTGACAGGGGGTAGGGGTGAGAGAGGGAGAGAGACCACACTCCCTTAGCTTATTGTAGTATATTATTAAACTTTTCTGTTCAATATTAGTTGCTGTTGCTACTCTCTTACTGTGCTTAATTTGTAATTTAACTTTATCATAGGTATGCAAGCAGAGGAAAAATCATATGAGTTTCAGGGATCCACTGGGGGCTTTGAAGTGTACCATGGGCTCCTGTGTGTGCTGTGTGGCTCCTCGGGTGCTAAGGGCATGTGTGAAACTAGTTGGGGGGAGGGGGGTACCTGACCTAGGAGGTTTGGCATCACCCTCCCTCGGTGGGGTTGCAAGAATATTTAGTTGTCCTCCCTCCCCTCCCCCCGAATTGACAGCTGTGTATCAGGTATGAGGGTGACGGGGGGGTATGAAGTATCCTGGGTGTGTGGGACCCCTTGAGAGTGCATCCTCTGTCACCTCTTCCCTAAGGTTCTGGCAGTATGGCTTTGTTGGAACCATCTGCCTCCAGGCTCGACACCCCTCTGTCTCCCACTTGATTGGAGGAACCTGGAAAGGCCTCTGTCTGCAGGGACAGTGGTGAAGGAGGAAGAGTGTATGTCTGGCTGGAGTCCAGGTTCTGAAATGAGCTTTGTACTTCAACTTGTCATGCTCCTTTTCATCAGAACAAGAAGAGGCAAGTGTTAGAGTTGAGGGACAGGCAAGAGGAGAAGGATGGACCCAGTGTCTGTGTGGAGGATTTGGGGTCAGGAACCAGCAGAGCAGGACCAGATCTGGTTCTTGGTGTCCTTTCGCTGTGAGGGGTCATGCACTACTGGATGTGTGGGTGCAGCTGGAGGCAGGGTCTATGGTTGGATGAGTCTATATGACTCGAGGCCACTTGTGGACTGGAGGTTTGCTCTGCTGTTTAAAATCCCTGTGGCTTGGGCTTACGTTGGATTCCTGATTCTACCCTGTGCTCTCAGACCAACCTTGAGGAAAAGGAGTCATATGTTCGTTCAGCCTGGCAACACTAGAGTACTTAAGATTCTAAGCGTGGTGGTGGGCACATAGATGGCTTGTGGAAGAGGGAAAGACTGTAAAGGGAACACCAGACCGAAGGTCCTGCTGGGAATTCAAGGTCTGAGCTAAGACAGAGCAGGGACAGCTGTGTGTGTCTGTGAAGAGGCCAGGCACAGTGACCACAGGAGATTGCCTTACCTTCACCCAGGTCCTCTGACCCAAGCCGTATTGCACAGATTCAGGTCTGTTCGAAGTGCCGTATGAAACTCCCCACATTTGCTTCAATTGGCCCTTGACTGGAAAGATCCCAGCACTGCTTGATCTTGGTGCTGCTTGCCCTGGGGAGAAGTAAGTATCTTTGTTTGAACCTTTAGCCAGAGGAGGATCTAGACCGTTTCCCCCAGGGGCTTCTGGTCCTCATAGCTGACTGTAGGAATGTTTGTCATGCTGGACCCTAAGACATGAATGTCAGTGGAGGATATGATGCCTGCTGGAACCCCAAGTGATATGAATATTCCCCTGAGGCACACCTGCGCGTTTCATGAACCCTTGCACTCTCCGCAGCCGTGCTTGCACCCTCTAGGCACTTCCCCTGGCATGGAGACATTCATATCACAGTGGGAGAGTACACAAAAGAAGTGATTTTGTCCCTAGCAGAAAATCAGTGGCTTCTATTATAAAGGATGATGCTGATGGATGATGCAGTCAGTTATAGAACAAGTTACCCTCCACTCATAGACAGAGCCTACTTCAAATTAAAACAGGTCAGGGTTTTAAATGGCAAAAAAAAATCTAAAGACACACAGTGCTCATAGAGTAAATGTCCATAAATGTTCACCCTTGGTAAACAAATCAAAGGAATACAACTGAAGACATAACAAGGAGTCTTTTTGTAGTGTACGAAGTGGGGAAAACATCTGTTTTTAAAAGATGAAATATGGTGGGGGAGATGGGTGGACTGTGAGTCATGCAGGTTCTGACTCGATTGGGTTCCTTTGCAGGTGAGATTAGGTGGGTGTAGACACTACAACTCTGAGGGTAAGAGCGGACAGGTGTACCCCAGGTGGCTCCAGTGGGAGCATACCTTCCTGGCAACACTTGGAGCTGCTGCAGGAAATGTGCAGAGGGGAAGGAAGCCATAGATGATACACAGGTGACAGTAGGTGGGACAGGGCTGCAGGCTAATGGAGATGTGACCCCTTCTGTGTGCACACATGCATGTATTTGCTTGCATATGCATGCTTACATTATGTTTATGTGCACGTGCATATGCACTTGTGCTTGGCCATACACACATACAGAAGTATGCACACATGCATGTCTGTGCATGTAAGTGTATGTGTACCTAGATGTTCTTGTGAGCATATGCAAATATGTGTTTGTGCACATGCCATTTATATATAGGTGTGTATGTATGTGTATACATGCTAGGCAGGATTTGCCTCACATCCACCCCCACCCACTTCTACTGGGCCTTTCAACTGCTTCAGCTGCAGAAGTTGTTCCGTTTTCCCCCAACGCCCACGCTGCTCGAGTGTGGAATCTCGGTTGCTGCTCTCTTGAGACCAACATGCATCTATGACTAGGTGCCGTGGGCAGTAAGGTCCCACAGAGTCCTTGGGGAGCAGGTGTCCCTGGGTCTGCTATTGTGTTGTCCTTTGTCTCCTGAGACTCCTCTCCCTCACTTCTGCTCTCACTGTGTCCTTCTGCCAGGGACAGGAGCCAAGAAAGAGACGTGCTGCTTCCTTTGCTCAACAACACTGCTTTTTTCCCCTCTTCTCAGAGTTCCATCAGCATAGACAGCTTGCTCTGATCTAATTTAAAATGTTAAACTTCTCTTCCTGATCTTTGTCACATCTTTGCATTCCTATTTTGGTTGAATTAAGAATCACATTGGTGGTGTTTATATGTTTTCATAGGTCCATCATCACCCTTGGGAATATGAATTTAATTTGAAGTTGCTAATTTGAAATATTAGTTTTTCTTTTAAATATTTTTTCTCATTATCCCATCAATGTAACATTAGAGAATTTAAGCATTTGAAAATATGAACAGGAAATCCCCCATGATGCCATCTCTAGAGCTACAACTAGAGATGGCACCAACTATTTCCAGAAAACTGGTAAATATCAAACACCTCATTTTCTTCTGCATATGCTGACATGGGTTTTTTAAGAAGGGAATCCCACTCACCTTTAGAGCTACCACTGCCTCTTCTAAGTATGTATTCTTTATGCATGTGAACTCTGAGTTTTGCGCATTCTTAGCGACATTTGTAAAGGGTTAATTTGAAAGCGCTAGCAGGAGAGGAGATGAAGATTTTGCCCCTTTTGTGACTCATGGGGATTTGCCCGTTTTCTCATACATTTGTATTTGATTTCTAGGTGTGGTGTCTGTTGAATAAGCTTTACAAATCCTGCATGACTGCAGGACAGAGTTGGTTCTAAAAGGTTGGACCCAGGAGGGTGGCTGCTTGCCCTTAGGTCTGAGGGCTACTGGCCGAGCCAGAGGCTGGTGTCTCTGGAGCCTGTGCTTGCACGACCACGGCCTGTCTTGTACCCTCCTGGAGGCACTGGTCCCTGGTTCAATGCCTCCCAGCATGGACAAGGGGTCCCTGAATTGTTGGAGTTAGAAATGATATGTGGCACTGTTGTTTTAAAAGTAACTCGGTACACAAAAGAAACCCCAGAACTTTGATTTCATTTTTAATATAAAGCACTTTAGAATTTCATTCCTTGCTCTGGAGTCCTAGAAAATAGGTTTCTAGTGTATGTTCTTTTTCCCTTTAAGTGGTTTTGGTATTTTTCTTCTATTTGAATCCTCTTGGGCTCCATTTCCACGGAGACAGTGCAGTTCACCAGGAGAATGACATTTCACCTGCCCCAGCATCTGTCCCACCACCCTCAGCATGGCCTCAGGGGTGGGGTGAGGGTCTTCCTTCCGATTGCCTCTTTGTCGTGCCAGATAGTTGCTTTACCTTTATACTTAGGCTTTTAAAAAACCTGTGGTAACATTTCTAATACTTTTTTCATGAAATGATTGAGTTTCTTGCATTGGCAAAATCTGTAGTCACCTGTGCCATCAGGTGAGGTTCTGTGTATTCTGCCAGTTTTGACCCACAGAGGTGTCAGGACAGCAGGCTAGCCCCAGACAGACACTGAGCATGAGGTTGGCCACTTCTCTGCGGCACACCATCCTGGACCACCATCTCTGCTCCATGCTTTCTGTGAAGAGTGGACTGTTGGGTGTTGTCCTGCTCCGTGCTTCCCGTGAAGAGTGGACTGTGTGACGTTGTTCTAACTGGACACAGGATCCTGCGCCTGCCTGGTAGTGACTCCTCTAGTTCCAGACAGGGCACTCTTTTCCTCATGCTGCAGTCTGGCAACACAGGAGCGGCCTGGATGGGGGCTCTTGTCCCTTGGCCTTGTCATAGGACCTGAGGTGAGGGGCAGGCAGATGGGAACAAGCAGGCACACACGTCAGCTTTGCAGTCTGTGTCTGTGGCGGCAGAACTGGAGACTGCTGCTCGGGGATTCACTCTGGCTTTCCTTTCATGTTTAATTCCTCCCTTTAGGTTTCGTTTGTCTTTGCTTTTTCTCCCCTGTTGACAAGCAAGTCACCTCGAAGTTCACACTATCTTTGTCGCTCTGCTGTTGTAGGTGGCCACGTGGCAGTCACTCCTCTTTGCTCTCTGTGACACCTGCCTCCCCCCCTCCCCCCACCTGCTGCTGGGAAAGCAGGAGAGTCCTGTGGTTGCAACGTTCTATCTTTGGGATGAGGCTTGTGGAGTGGCCCAGCTCTGCCGCTGTTTCTGATGTGAGGACAATGCCTTTCTGGTGGTTGCTAGTTGTATGTCCATGAAGCCCCTTGGGTTGGCTTTGTATGGTGCTGTCCTTCGTGGTAGGTCTGGGTTTGAATCAGCACTGTGTGGGGATCCTGCTCTGAGCCCGTGTTCACCAACGGGGACTTTAGGGAGAAGGGTGTGCAGGCCTTGATCCTGGGCCACCTGCTCCCTGTGGCCCTGGGGTCTCCACAGGTCTCCGGGACATGTGTGTCTGTGAGAGCAGTGGAGGGTGGCTGAGTTTGGATGTTGCAGAGACTGAAACCTAATGGTAATTAGGTTTCAGTGGTAACTGAAATGCTCTGGACTCGCTCATCCATCTTCCCCAAGGCACTGTATTTCCATTTTCCTAAATAGTTGTAATGTACTTGTCCCAGTGAAATAGTCTGAACTTCTTTAAGAAAGGCAATTGTTAAGGTGCTTTGGGGCTGAACTTTAGATTTGATGGTCTGATTGTTAAAATGTCGTGTAAACATTTAGATTTTATTTTTAGTTTGGTAATCTGTATAGAACAAAACCAGGATTCACAAAACTAAGTTTCATGTGGTCTTAAGAGAGACAATCTTCCCCTTTTTGAGCTTGGTGCCGGCTCCTGTGCCATCCTGTGCCATGGCTATGGCAGGCATGCAGGTGGCTGTGCATTCAGGGTGTGTTCTGAGTAAGTTTCCACTTCATAGGGCCTCAGTTGTGTTTATGTCACACAAAGAGTTTGTACCTCTTTGCCACATACCTTTAGACTGTAGTTATGTGGTGTACTTGTTGGACAATTGGGTGTCCACTTGGTGATGGGATAGCTGTGAGTCTTCTGTCTTCACAGGGTTTATAGTCAAGTGATGAAGTGGACAGTAATACAGCTAGGGTGAGCGCAGTGCATGGAAGCAGGCGACACAGTGGTGGGTGTAGCAGGCGGGGAATCAGCAAAGGCTGCACAGGGATGGCCTTTCAGGTGGGACTGTCCTGTGGGGTGGGCGTCTTGTAAAACTTCCTGCACCATGGCTAGGGGCAGTCCAGCAGATGGCAGAGGCCTATCATCCGTGTTTTTGACTAGGAGCTTATGTCCATAAAGCCCAGCAACTTCTGTAATTGTAGGAAGAAGCCACACAGTTCTTATAGACATGTAGAAAATGTGAGACTATCTAAAGAAGACACATGGGCAAAGCCATTTGCCCGTTGTTATTGGGGGTGTGAGTTGGGGATCATGCTGGGACATGCTGGGGCTTGCTGCACTCCACCCCCCCACAACCCCCTCAAAGGCCAAATAGGAAGTAGGAAGTGCTGAGGAGTGGAGAGTGCTCAGAGAAGATGTAAGCTAGAGCCTCTGCAGAAGGCCTGCACTGGCATCCCCACCAGGGGGAAGCAAGCTTTGCAGTTGAGAGCTAGTGTAACAGCTCTGGTCCCCTGAGGGAGGGCAACTTGACCAGCTGCAGGTGCACCAGCTGCAGGTGTTCTTGAGGCCTTTTGCTCGTACTGTGTGGCGTTGTATAGGAAGGTTCTACTCAAATGTTTAAAGTTGTGCATAATGGATAATAAAATGTTTTGTAAAACTTTTAAAGTTACCAAGTAATCATAAAATTTCACTGATATTAAATGCCACTGGCTTTTTAATGAAAAGCAGGTGAGCAGCTTTGTTCATGTCCTTAAGATGTCAGGGCTGGCATTTCTAGACACTCACTTGGAGCTTGTATGCTGAGCCACCTGCCGACCCATCCCTGTTTTATTTAGCGTGCTGTGGCCAGGGATTGATGGTGTGCTGGGCTGTGAACTCCTTCACCCAGATTTGTCTGGAGCTGTCCAGCCTCCCACCTGCTCTGCCCACTGTGGCACTTTCTCTAATGGGGAGCAGGATGCGTTGGTGTGCTTCTGCAACACCTCCTTTCCTCAGCGCCTCCTCAGCACTGCAGCTTTGTACAGAATGTGGCTCACTGTGGAAGTTGTAGACAGAGCAATGGCTTTTCTGTTCCATGCAGACCTGGCCCACAACAAGGTGTTGCAGGTCCCAACCTTGACTGGTGTGAAGGACTGGCACAGGGTCCAGGCAGGCATCAGTGTGTGGGACCCGATTCTCAGCTTGAGATGGAATGGCCTTCTGGGTTCTCCTCTTCTTTTTGCAGTTTTGTTAATGTGTTTTTGTGTTCGAGCTCCAGGGAACTTGGCAGGAAGGTAGGAGAGTGTGTGGGTCCATGTGACATGTGGGTCAGTGGGAGAGATAAGCCCAGAGGAAGCACCTCCAGAGCTTGTCTGGGGCCAGCCCTGGGGACCACCACTATGGGAAGTGTGTACTGATGGTGGATGCTGGGCTGTCACTGTCCCCACAGTGGTCCCTGGGGGGGTTTGCATCCTGGGGTGGGCCATGTGCTTTTCAAAGAAGGCCTTTTGGCAAAGCTTGCTGGGGACCCCAGAAAACTTCCATCTGTTTGGCCCATAATGGACGAATGAACACAGGATTTGTGAAATGACCAGCCCTTCAGGCCATTTTCACACATTCTGATCTGTTTTTGTTTTTCAGCTTTTAAAAGGTGCTGGTTCAGCTCACTAAATTGTTTTCCTGGGCTACTTGATGGGTCATATAGCCTGTGGTTTTTAAAACCCTGATGGGAATATCCCATTCTGGCATGTGAGATACTCAGTAATCTTCCCTGTCTTGTCTCCCCACCCTGTTTCTTTACTACTTTGCCAAATAAAGCCATTCATTCCCCAGATAAGATGCCTCAGCTCCCTGTTCTCTCAGCTCCCCTTCATCCACCTCCCTGTGCCTGGAAGGCACATGCTACTGACCTCTCCTGTAGATCTCATGGCATGTATGGGCAGAACAGCCTGTTTATTGTCACTTGTCCAGTCAAACTTCACATTCATTTATAAATTATATAGAATATCCGGTCCAAATGACATTGAGTCTGTGATGTTATGGTTGTCAGGGAAATGTGATTGGGGCGAGGGGAAGGTGGGGAGCAGCAGTGCTAGTTTCTCTAAAACAGTGGAAAGGTTCTTAAAGGCAAGGTCTGGTCTCTTTCCTCTGCCCTGGTGACTGAGCGTGTTGTAGTTGGTCTCCAAGCTGCTGGTGAGGTTGAGGCTCAGTCCCAGGTGCCTTCCCTGGTAAGAGCACAGCACATGGGTCTGAGTGAGTGGGGAGCCTTTGGGAGGTTTGCTGGGGAGGTGAGCCCAGTGAAGCAGCATGTGTTCTTGGTCCACAGGCTCAGGCGAGTGTGTGGAGCTGACAGCACTAATGGTCTTCATGTTCTTTTGTGTGCAGCCATATCAGTGGGAACAAAATTGGCTGGGAGAAGACAGGAAGCCACTCAGAGCCTCAAGCACGGGGAGACCCAGGAGACCAAACAAAGGTAGCCGGCTGCACTTTTTCTCTTTCACACTGACTCTCAGCATGTATAGTACTGTTTTTCACAGCATGTTACTGAGAAATGCAGGTATTTGCAAGGGTGAGGGAAAGGGGAGTCACAGACATTTATAGGAATGAGAGGGGAAAGGAATCGCAGATATTTGCAGGGGTGACAGGAGGGCGCCTCCCTGGGTAGTATCTCCCCATTGCTGCTAAATGGAGAACAAGAGTTTCTGTTGGTATAAGAACTTTTCAGAGTCTTTCTTGTAGGGTTTTATTAGGATAAATGAGAAGCACCTGGGAATGTACATTAAAGATGACAATAATATCTAAGCCCTCCCTTTTATTTTTGCTTCTGCCAATTAATAGTGATCTCTAGAAATACCATTTGAACTTAAAAGCTACATCCCTACATGTGAACCTCATGGTGAGCCATCTCTAGCTGAAGAGGTCGTGTTCACACGGAGGTTCAGCAGAATGTCTGAAATCCATTTAAAACTCTGTATTGTCTCATTGCTGAATGATTATCCTGCAAAGATGCAATTCTTTGCAAACTCCTATTATTTATAAATCACCTTACGAATGAGGAGCCTGGAAAGCACTTGTGAATTACCCATGTTCTGCTTAAGACTAATTTTGGCTTTGAATTTTAGGGATAAAATTAAGCACTTAATTACATGCCATCGTAGGCAATACATTTTATTTCAAAACAGAAAAATGTATGTCTTTAGGGTGGCAGAAAATCAAGCCATGAGCAGTTATTATTTTCAACATTTTGTTATGAAAAAGAGCCATGCATTGTGCAAATAATAATTGCTCTTGATAAACAATTTAAACTATGCTACAATTTATAGAGCAAAGCCAATGTTCCATTGTTCCCCTCCCCTCAACCACTGCCTTGTACAACCTATCACTAGGTGACTGGGGTCGTGTGTGTATGACTCATCATTTTTAATGGGATTGACTCGTTCCTTCTCCCACCCCCCCTCAATTTGTTAAGCAGTTCCCTGCATATAATTAATTTGGGACTTTATTCTGGCCAAAGAGAATATGTGAGTTCTTTCACTAAAGCTGTGATGGTGAAGCGCATGCCTGAATTGGCCAGGACTAGAACCCTGGTTATGGCGTTTCTGGTCATGTAACCGTGGACAGTGACATTTGTGAGGAGAAACGATCTTACTTGGAGTCAGGCGGGCTCCCCAAGCAACAAAGCAAAGAAAAGCAGGAAGTGACCACATGGGAGGCAGGAGGGACAGGGAGGCCGCCCAGGGTCACAACCTCTGAAAGCCACACTCACTCCCCTGCAGCCTAAGAAAGGGATCATCCCGCAGAGGAAGGCTCCCACCCCCTGTATGGGCCCCTGCAGACTCAGGGTCTATGTAGCTGCCTGCTGCTTGTGTGACCAAGGAGTATCCACTTATCCTTTGTCCACAGAGGATTGGGAGGAATCTTGTACCTCGTGTCACTCTGGAAGGGGTTCTATGTGCCAGAGAACAGACTCACATTGAGTCATGCAGTTTGGCCTCACCGTTTCCCCCTTTTTTCTGTTGCTTTTTAGGTGGAAGGTTCATCCTCTGCCTCTTCGGGCAGCCAGCTCATGGAAGGGAAGGGGAGCCAGATTGGCACTGTGCAGCCAATTCCGTGCCTCCTGTCCATGCCCACCAGGAACCACATGGACATCACCACCCCACCCCTGCCCCCTGTGGCACCAGAGGTGCTAAGAGTGGCCGAACACCGGCACAAGAAGGGGCTAATGTACCCTTACATCTTCCACGTCCTGACCAAGGTATGCAGGTGGCGTTCACAGTGTTCTCTCGGGGTGCTTGGGGCCTGGTAGACCTGTTTTCTATCTTAAAATTGCTCGCCACCAAGTTCATTTTTCCCTTTCTAAACTTTAAGACAAAAGATAGAATTTCAGTTTATAATTGAAAGAGACCTTATGAAAAGTCTCCATTTTCCCCTTTATTAGTGTAAGTCCTTGAAACTTTCAGTTAGCATCATATTATTTTCTGACTTGTGGTTTTATTCTCTATTTCTAATTTCAAGATTTTCTATATTTGCGCCATAATAGGCTTCATTCCAGTATCACGTAATATCTGATTTCTTTATCATCTGCCCTAGAAATACCCCCTTCTTGATGACTGAGAGTACATCATGCATTTCAGCACTTTCCTCCACTTCATCTAGTGCACTTACAGCGAAAGAAGATTACAGAATTTTGAAGCATGTGCATAGTCAAAAAATGCAATTATGGTTTGCACAGTGTCTTTCACTGTGTTAGTGTCCTAAGTATATACTGAGATAGATATATAGCACGCCATTGATTGTTTTTGAATCTTGGTGTCTTGAATGGCGCTGTGTGTGCTTACATCTCCTCAGTGATTGGTAGACTTTATGTTGCTATATATGATTGTAGGCCCACAATTTAATAAGTTTCCTTGTGACCAGATTTCCTTTGCAGAATTGATTCATAACTGTTAAGCATTTTTAACATTTTTCATCAGTGTGTGTATCACCATAGATAATTGACTTTTTATTTTTTCTGCAATCCATCTGAGGTCTGTAAAGTGTAGTCATATGCAAATATCACTTCTGTCCCATCACTCCTGAGCTAGACTCCACCCTTAGTTGACTAATGTGAGCTACAATTTTGTACAATAAAGGATACTAGGATTATTGTGACTGGTACCTACTCCACTCCTTTATTTTTAAAGTGTTATTGCTTCCAAATTATTTGATATGGGCATGGATGTATAATATCACTCTTCAGATTATGGTTTAAGGTAAACATTTTATTTTTCAGGTTCAACATAAATTAGAAGGGTAAGTGAAAAGTTACTGTTGTGGAAAAAGGATTGTGCTAAGTAAGGGGACCATGGTTTTGGAAAGCTTGCACCATTTCCCATGAGGTTGTTGGGGTGTCAGGTCCCTGGCCCTCCCACCCCCACCCCTGCCCTCCGCCGTGTCAGCGTCCTGCACACTTATCCTTGGGTCTGAGAGGGGCGGTGGTCAGAGATTGGTCTGATTGATGCAGCTACCTGTCTTCTTTTCCAGTATCCCCGACTTTAAGGGCATATATGGACAAAATGACTGTGGTTGAGAAACAGACTTGACTGTTGTTTCATTTTTAAGTGTAGCTATACTTTTCAGTAAGTTAGGAAAAGGCAGTGTTCCCTGTGAGCTGATTGCTCTGGCAGACTGACCCCTGCAGTGAGGGGGACCCCCTTCTTAGTGATGTGGAGAATTGTCAAAGCATCGTGATAGAAGAGCGTACATTCTCCAGAGTGTTAACCACATGTAGCTACTGAGTTGTGGGTATTGAGGAGAAAGGAAGGAGCCAGTTTAAATTCAATTTATGTGAACAAACTGCAAATGTTATGAACTTATCTTTAAAAAGTATATGTTAATACCTTTGATAGACATTGAAGGTCATGAATAGATTTTATGCTATGAATGTATTCTTGCAAAGTACATTTTCTTGCAAAAATCTCTTGAGATGTACCATGGTCCCTGGGGCAGGAGCACAGGATTTCTGTATATGGCCACAGCTTTACCTGTCTCCTCAAGTCAGTGTGGTCCCAGCTGCATAGCCTGGGCAGAGCAATTCCTCTTCTGCTGGGAGCCACACCCTGAGACTTGGGATGCTCATTGGTACTGACTGCTCACTCAGCAGGGCCTGACACACAGGCCAAAAACTTTAATACTTAGAGAGTTCTCTTGGGTAGGAGTTTTTCTGTGGAAGGGCTTGGTTAAGAAAACTTGACCATTTCATTTTCAGGATGCTCATTTCTTGGATTTCATGTAGGTCATTGGAAATGATGAAATTTGTTAAATATGACTATCCTGATCCATAAATGAAAATTGCAAGTTCTCAGCACTTTCTATTCTGCTCCTTGTCTGCTGTTATCTGTCTAGATTGTTTCAAAGACTCTGGGATCATCTAAGTCGTTTTCTTTTGTTCTCGATTCCAGATTAAAGATAAGGTACTGTAGATTTTTGACTTTGAGCATATGTTTTGACTACAACTTGCTAAATGAACTCTCCCTAAACGTCTTGGTGTAGGCAAGCTGTTAAGCAATTGATTTGGAATAGAATTGCAATGTCATTAACTGGAGATAATATAGTATATTTCTGTGAGTTTATTGTAAATTCAACATGAAAAATGTGCAATATTATTCTGCTTTCTTCCATGCAAAGGGTGAAATCAAAATTGCTGTTTCTATTGAAGATGAAGCCAGCAAAGACCTGCCTCCCGCCGCCCTGCTCTATAGGCCAGTTCGCCAGTATGTTTACGGAGTCCTGTTTAGCTTGGCAGAAAGCAGAAAGAAAACTGAGAGACTTGCTTTTAGAAAGAACAGACTTCCACCAGAATGTATGTACTGTAACATCCATTGTTTGTTTTCCTCAGTACCTCGTAACCTCTTGTGCATTTTCTAAAGCTTAGAAGGTCATGACTGAGCTAGTGCTGAGAGCCCCCCAGGAAAGAGGGGCTTCCCAGGGGCTTAGAGGAAGGGAGGAGATGCCACAGGCGTTTCCCTCAGTGACATTCCAATAATGATGTCTATCGGTAAGGTGACAAATCACTAGGTTTCCATTTTAATCTGATGTTGGTGGGATGGGCCTTACATCATCACCTAGGGCTGTCCCCGCACATTTGGCCCATGGCCAGCACTAGCTGTGCCGGTGTCCTAGACGCCATCCATACCCCCAAAGTCCAGTGTTATTTAGGAGTGCACCTGCCCCTGCCACCACCCCTGCCCCCGGCTGTCCCAGGGATGTGGACATTCTCTCTTAGAGACTTCCAGGTCATCAGCTCCAGGGGGAGGGGCAGCGGAAAGACCCAGAAGTGTTTGAATTGTTAGCAAAAGTGGAGGTTAGGGCATTTTCCACCTTCCCTTGGGAAGACAGTGCCTTCTATTCTAGGTAACAGAACATTGCTAAATGTAGGGACTGTAAAGTGACTATGTACTCGGTAGGAAATATGGAAAATGTTTCCCCAAGTGTATACTCTAGCAAATGAAAATTACCAACTCTGGAAATTGTGGGTCATCTTCCCCCTGCTGTGTGGGGGTCAACGAAGCTGGTGGGTGCTGAGTGGTGAGGGTCTTAGGTGGGAGGGTCTTACTGGAATGCTAAGTAGAAAGATTCTGGCAAATCTGAAAATGCAGTTCTGTAGCTTCCTGGGTTTTGTTTCTGATTACTAAACAGAATTGTGATTCCATAGTCTTTACAAGGGAGTCCCGTCACCTCCCTTGGAGACAGCAGCACTGCCAGCCTCTAATGTGATGGAATGAGGTGCAGCCAACTCCACAGGGCCTACCTCACCTTTGTGACTGGGCTGGAGACACCACTATGAACACCAGGATGGGTGACAGAGTCCTTTCAGAGAATGGTGTTCTCCCATGCACATGTTCACTCTCTTCTCACGCTGAGTCTCGGAGTGTAGGGCCTTCCTCACATGGCTCATGGGCTGCCTGGCCCCTGTGGCCCTGCAGCTGTGACTCCTGTCTCTTAGTGCCCAGCCCTGAGTGGCTAAACCTGTGCTCCTGTGATTCTCTGCTGCTTGTTCTTCTGGCCCGTGTGCTATGGGTCCTGTCCAGCTTGCTCCTGCTGTGTCCTGAGCCCTAGCATCATTCTGGCTTTCCTGGTCAGAAGCTGTTTGCTTGTGTGTTCCAGAAACACAGTTCTCTTTATGTAGCAAATTCCACAAGGAGTCTCCAGTGAGTGTCCCCTTGAGCCCCCTTGCAGTCTTCACCATCCCGAGATGGGCAGCATGACAGCCGGTGTCTACTCCCTAACTCCCAGGGCACTGGGTATCTCAGACAAGTTGCCGAACACAAGAATGCAGTGTCTGGCCCTGCTGGAGACCTGTGGTTCACCATGGCTGCTCAAGGCATGGACGCTCTGTCCTCCGGTACCTTGACCATGTTTGCCCCAGTGTCCTGTGAGCAGACTAGAGAGGAGCCTGAGGCAGGAGGGTGCTCACTAGACGCTCACTTCTATGAACATGCTCCAAAGAGAGGTGTGTTGTGTGGGTCACTGCCCACAGAGGATGGCGGAGGTGGAAGGATTGAGGACCAGAAGTATGGAGATGGGTGGTCGGAAGAAGAGGGATGTCTGCTCTCCAGGATGAGTTGGCTCTGTGAGCTTTTGGTGGAGACACCTTGACCTTGGTTGTGGGGAACTCATACAGAAAGGAAAGGAGTGTCACTGGTGGGAGGTGAGAAATGTCCTTGAGAGGAAACTGGGTGGTGTCTCCTGGAATCCTCCGTCCTGCCCCATGTTTCATGCTGCCTCTTCCCTGTGAGGTGAGGATGGAGACTGATTTTCATGTCATGTTGGCTATTGTGGGAGAGGTGAATTTATCAGAGAACAAGGAGAATATGCAGCACACTTAGAACCCCTAAGTGTGGTTAGGAGGGTTGTCTTCAGGGACCTTTCTGCATGCAAGCAAGGACAGGAGTGAGGAGACACCAGTTTTGGAAAAGGAGCTTTGTCTCTTGAGGAAATAGGGAACATCGCAGAGCCCATGTTGATGTTGGAGCAGAAGAAGCTTGCTAAGTGTGCTTTAACATTTAATACTTCCTGTATGGTGGGCGGGACCTGTGTTTGTCACAGCCAGTATCCCTGTGTCTAGTGGGGCAGTAAAAATGTGGGTGAATGAATGAGTGGATTCTCAGCTTGTTGGGCTGGAGATCAGTGTCACAGTAACTGCTGAGCTCCGTAAGCAAGACCCAGCCAGCCTCCCTGCTCACCTATTTTACTATGAAGTTGGATTTTTGACTTTATTGAGGGTTGAGTGGGTGGTGTTTCTTCCTAGGAATAGGGAGTCACAGGGACACATGAGTGGACTGAAGCAAAGTTGGAGCCTTGAAGTGGAAAGGGTGTGACATTGCACAGACCAGACTGGCTTAAGCCCCTGAATATTCATATTTGGCCAGAGAAATGTATGTGCATAGTATTGTCATGAGCAAGGTCTACCTCTGAGCAGCAAGAGGCGTTTGGCTCCTGAGGTCAGAATACTAGCAACCTTAGCTACCTGATTTCAGCCAGTGAGACTTTTATAAATGACTTTCAAATCCAAGCCTCATAGAGCTTTGTGGAGCTGAGAAAATTGATGATTTTGTGCATAAGTTATATCTGTCAGGAAAAGTGGACCATAGAAAGGTCTCCATGTTGGTGACCAGGGTGCTCTCCTTGCTGTCTTCTGAGTAGCAGCCACATGCCTGCCACTTGCTCAGACCTGTCTGTGCTGTGCCACCTCACCTGTCACACCAGTGCACGTACACATCCTGCCGCTCCCACAGGATGTGCCTATGGCTGCCTGCTGACATTGCCACCATTTTGGCTCTGGTGACTGAAGTGTCTCTCAGTTTGGTTCTGGTGACTGAAGTGACTGGCACAAGTCAGGCAGAGATGCTGCTCCCTCACCCCTGAAGGAGACAGAAATGATGGCTCCCAGCCTTGCTGAGATGAGGCTGTTGGACTGGGGTCACAGAGGAGTATGGTTCTCAGGTGCTCTTGGTAGACCAGGCATGAGAAATGCGCCTGTTTCAGTCCAAGGAACCATGTTCTGGCTGGAGATCACTGTAGGCTGTGTATTGGTGAAACACATTCAGGGGCATTTTGCAGGAAAATTTATTGACCTGTGAAACTAAGTGCTTAGTGTGGCCTGTCTGCTGGCCTTGCCATCCAGTAACCAAAGCCATCCTGTTAGTCTAGGGCGAGCCCACCCACTCAGGAGCGGTATGCAGCCCTCTCTGGATATGAGGATTTTGATTGACATGCATGGTTTCAGCATTGTGTATACAGGTGTGCTGGTGGTCACTGTCAGTCTGTGAGTTTCCCAGCACGGCTTTGTTAGGTTCAAAGTGCATTTTCAAATCTAAACATTAGTTTAAAAATATTTAACTCCCATTAGATTTAAGACATGAATTGGGAAATATATCTGTTAAGGTATAGGGTAATTATGTTTGTAATTTTGATAATTATGATAGTGTTCATAATTCAATTTTCATATGACTAACCTTTTTCAATATAAATATTGGTTATCATTATATTGATATATGTATATTATATCAATATATATTATATTGGTTATCATTATCATTATATGGTTCAAGTTGGATATCTACAATCAGATCTTTAAAAATCCCAGCCTTTGAAAGTCCTATTGAGATACCTGTTAGTTTGATTTCTCTTCTCCTCCACCCATTGATGACCTGTAAGTTTGCTTTTAAGGAGTTCATGGAATTTACCCTGTAGTAATATGTCTGAGGTCACTGTCATGGTATTCTCATCCCATGAGCGGAACAGGCAGAAGAGAATGCTGACTGGCACACACAGACTCACATAGGTGTGCCAGATTTAAGAGTGTGGTTACTTTGGGGGAGGCAGACCTGGTAGTGGTCTGTGTTACTATAGGGGTATAGGTGGGGCCTGGTGACAGGCCAGACCAGAGTCACCTGGCCTGGACTTATCCTGTGGAATCAGTCATTGTTGAAGCTGCCCAGATGCACCTGCAGTGGTGTGACTGTGGCCTCTGTTGCCCTGAGGGATATTTCAACCAGCCAGATACTGGCTTCTCTCAGGTACTCCAGGGCATGAGCAGGAGGGGCTAGGCAAAGGGGTCTCAGTTCTGGAAAAAATTGCAGGGTAAAGAGTTACCTCAGCTGTGATTGAAGATCTAGAAAGTAAAGGCCCGTTATTTGTACATTTTAAAATTACTACTATATGTAATGAAATGACATTTGTCTCCTCCGTGAACCAGAGAAGCAGGCTTATAAGAGGTAGACGGACAAAAGTTAGAGATACATGATAAATTTATGGGAGTAGGGTCAAATTTATATACTAACTGTATTACTTTTGGCTTTTTAATCCAGCAAGAAAAGCCAAAAGGAACATTGATCTTTTCCGATCCAATTTGCTTTAGAAATTTTGTTTGTGCCAAATGATTGGGACTGCTGGTTGAACAATCTGCTTTGTTTGCTATAGATTATATTATATAACAAAAAACTTCCAAATGGCCAATATCAGTGCTTGCTTTCGTAGATGTACTGATTATTATAAACATTTTTCCCTTGAATTTTTGGAAGGCTGTTTCACCAAGATTTCCAGGGGTAGCATCAGAAACTCCTCCTCACGGAACTGTAAGCAGGCAACACAGAGACTCACTTGATTTCTTTGTCCCAGGCCCTTGAGCTCTGAGTTCCTGTTCTCCTAGAAATGACATCATGGGAAAATGAGGGCTGGGGATGGTGTTGGGCTGCATGTTGGGGGCACTGTGTCCTTGTGCATCCCATGAGGTCTACCCCACCTGTTTGTGCACAGCGGGCTGCCCAGCCTCACATAGGGGTTGTCTAAGAAGGCAGTTAACAGCGTTCTACCTCTGAGGGTCATGGAGGGGTTGCAACGTGCCCACATGAAGAAAGGAGAGCCTGCCAGACTCATTGCTGACACTCAGTGCTGTGAAAGCATTTCCCTGTTAAAGGAAAGGACAGTGGTCATTGCACCCACTTTTTTTTGTCCTGGCACGAACAGTAGGGTTTATTTGTGTTTTTCTCCCCTTCAGCCCTAGGGAAGTTCAGCAAGTAAAAGAGTTATTTCCCAATTGTTTCTGTATGCACACACATGTGTGTATACACGCAATACTATATGTGATGCCACAAACACCCCTCCATGTTCATGTACCATGCAAGCCACACATGTGTGCTCATACCTGTGTTCTCGTGTCAGATCAGAAAATCTGATCTCCGTTAGCCATGGTTTTGGAGGTTTCTTGTCTAGCCTCAGTTGTGTCCCCTGCCGCCCAGCTCTCGGCAGCCTCTGCTAGCTGCTTCCAGCACCCGGCACTGAGTTTGAGAACATGCCTCATCACGTGGCACTGAGGTTGAGAACATGCCTCATCACGTGGTTTGACAGGCAGCTGAGACCAGCAGAATTAGCTTACAGGATGAATCATGTTTATTATTCCTGGTCTTGGGTGGATCCCAAAGTCACTCCTATAACAGACGTCCAAGATAGCTGGTTGTCATATGTTTCAGTGTGATACTATTATGCGATTCTCCTCTGATGGGAAGTACACTGACAGCTGAAGATTAAGTGTTTCATGCCCCCTTATTGTATTTTGAAGATACTCTTTCTCTAAAGAAAGTATGTTGTAAATTTAGCCTTCAGTAACTTCGAATACTGAGCCTCAGAGTTGTTTTGCCAGTGTAGAAATTGATAAGGTATAAAGTAAGGAAGGTAATCGAATGTTCAGTCTTTTCATCGTAGTCTGTTTCTTAAAGTTGTGAGCTTTCCTGTTGGTGGGGAAGATATTTGTTGGTGACGATGCAGTTTGTTCACAGCACCAGCTGCCTAGCTCCCCCCAGGTTAATTTACACTCCTTTTAAAAAAGATAGCCTGACACATTCTTCCAAGAGCCTCTGGACCCAGCACCGATCTTCCCTCCAGGGCTCCTGTTCTGATAATCCCATCTCCTGGTCCATCACGGATAATTCCTGTCTAACCAAGGATTTTTGCAAAAAATGAGAAAAGGCCAGATCCTGTTAGCTGACAACTTTGCATCTGCTTGTTTCCTGTGAACTTAGTCCTCAGAAGCAATAGTGGCCACAAAGATGGAGTCCCTCACATATGCCAGCCTCCCCGCGTCCTCAGCTTATGCTGCATGGGCTGCTGCTTGTCCACCCAAAATGGGTTTTCCCTTGTAATTTATTGACTCTTCTTTAGTTAATTGATGCCCTGAGCCTGTAAAGCTTTAAGTTGGTCTCATAGTTGAAACATGTCATGGGTGCAGGTGCCTGTGTCACTCCCAGCCCCCTACTGTGAGTAAGTTGATAGTGAGTGGTTGATACTGGCCCAGCTGTGTGAGGTGCTGCAGGCCAGGCCTCAGTGCCTCAGGACCCTTGCTTTTACCTTGGCTACTTTGCCATGGCCAGCCCTGCCCAGTACATAGTAGGTGCTCATTAAGTATCCCTTAGCAGTTGGCCAGAGCTTCCACAGCTGTTAAATAGTAGTATCCATAAAAGACCTCCAGATGTTCAGTTGCTTAAAAACAGATGAACGTATGTTAAAAATAAAGCAAGCCAGGAGGGACTGTGCTTCTGGAACAAAGCCTCTGTGTTGCTGATATTTATTTCTCCTGATAAGACATGTATTTCCAAAACTAGATTTCAGCCGTTCATGTCATGAATATTGCTGATAAGACAACAGAAGTCAGAGAGGAAACTGCCATCTACGCTTCCTTCGTAGCCACAGCCACCCTGGTTGCATCTGAGGGACCTGACCCCTGGTAGCATTGGGGTGGCCCACTCCCAAGAATGCAGAGCTCTCAGGCTTCAGGTGTGGCTGGGGTGCTGGCTGGGTCTTTGTAGGGTCTGAATACATGGCAATACTCCAGATCTGTTTGGACTCCAAGTGCACATCACCTTGCCAGACCTTTCCAATCCCAGGCCTCTCAGCCCTGATGGCATGGGTGCTATCCAGGGCAGCTTCAGAGAGTGAGCCCTCCATGTAGCAGACACTGCGGGCCGCACCGACCCCATCCTCTGGTGTAGAACCTTGCACTTGGCATGTGCAGAGGCCAGAGCTTTCTGAACTTCTGAAGAGCTTTCTGAACTTCTGAAGAGCTTTCTGAAGCTCTTCATTAAAAATGTATTTCCAGAATGGAAGCAAAACAAACAAATGACTGGTAGAAACTATTACAGAGAGACAAGAACAGAACTGGTGACAGGACAAGAAATAAAGGGAAGAGATGAAACAGACTTTATGAGAACACCTCTCAAGGAAACTGGAGGGAGACTCCTGACTCTCAAATCTGAGCTTCTTAAGCAATAAATTCAAGCTTTTTGTGATTACTTGTGCATATGTCTGTGTGGGCCTGCATCTGTATACATGTGCAGTTTGTATGTACAGGTGTGTCATGGTACCTGCAGGAGTGATGAGTGATGCACATTCATGTTTCATGTGTATATCGTATGCACGTACAAACACATGCCTGTCTCTTGCCTACAGGTTGTACAGTATCACATGCATGTTGTATTGTGCAAGTGTCTCAGTGTGTCTACATGTGTGCACACACGCACACATAGGATGTCATGTGCATGCATATACATGTTGTGTGGTATACCTTATACGGTGTGTGTGCACATTGTGTGTACGTATGTGTTGGGAAGAAGACTTTGGAAGATTGACTAGCCCTGAAACCAAAGATAAAAATCTAAATCTAATCAGTGCCTTCAAAGAAATTTTGGCCATCAAAATGAAGGTACTAGACAGAAAAAAATAGATTTACGGAGTTTTGTCTTTTTTGACATGAATATGAATATGAATTTTGTAGAGTAATCATAGAGTAATGTAGCATGCCAGTTAGTGACTTATTTGCTGACTCTACTTCCTCATCCTGGGGCTTGCAGGTTGGTGGCCTCTGGGGCTGTGATTGGGGTCAGAAGACTGGCAGGTAGGGCTGGGCAGTAGTGCCCTGAGCTCTGCATCTTGGCTGGCCAGGATGGGGGTTAAACTGTGAATTCAAGGACAGATCTGCTTGCCCAGGGGGTGGGTTTGTGTCTGGCAACCAGAAACATTGAGAATTACAAAGAAGCATGTGTTTGTATTCATGCCTGTGTATTTATTCCTGGAGGTGAAGCACTTTAAGTCTTTAAATTTTTTCCTTTAATATTTAAACACTATGGTATTTAAATGGATATGAGAGGGATTTTGACAAAATCAGAAGGTTGTTGTCTCACTGCTGGCCAGGTTCCTGAGAGGCTGCAGCCCTAGCCCTTGGGGCTAGAATGTGATGGAACTCTTTCTGTTGCTGACAGACTGTCTGGCTCTAACTTTCTCTGTGACATTGAAGAGATGACTGGCCTCCTAGCAGTCATCAGCCTGGTCTCAGCGCCTTGGGGCTCCTTCATGGGAGAAAAGCCTGGTGGTGCCTGTGGTGGTGACCATGTGTCAGGGTCACCCTGGGGTTGCAGCGGGTGACCTGCAAGGTCATGCCAGTGGCTCCAGGCAGGGCCTGGCTGGTCCTGATGTCCACTTACCAAAGCAAACTGTCATTACTCCTGAAATGCACGTCCGAGTTTGCCATGGGTGGTTGGCTCAGCACGGGTGAGAGGATTCCCCGCTGTGCAGAGTGCCTCGCTTTCTGTGCCCCCTTCCTCATGTCCTTCTAGATATGTTGGAAATAATGTGGGGAAGTGTACATGTGTGTACCTTTGTGAGAATTAACTGACCTTAAAAGCTGTAAAATAACTGTGGGTAAAGGTTGTTGCTCTGTATTTTACCAGCAAAAAACTGTTACCTTTTTTGAGGTGAAAGGGGAATCTTACACTTTGCCTTCAGTTTTGCTGAGTAGAATTACTAGAATTTGAAAGCACAGACTATATAACCTCTGCTTCCCTTGCCTCCTGGCTTTTGGGGTCTCACTCCATTTCTCTAATCAGAAGTGTTTCTCTCTATGTGGAAAAGGATTAACTATCTAAGTGAGATTTTCTGTGATAATCCCATACTTTTGTGAATCATACCAGTTATTACTAAAATTATTAGTGGACTTAACATACAGAGACAGTTTTATCTGGTGTTCTTGATTTATATAAACAGCAGACCCTTGAATAATGCCATTCCTGTCAGTGTTTTTTGTTCTAACACTGACTAGAAAGAGCAATCCTTGTCAGTGCTAAATGGAACCATGTTACTCCAGGATCTGGTTGTGTTGTGTGGTGTTTGCTTAAAGTCCCAGTTTCCGAGAATCTACTGGCAACTTTAAGGGAGGATCTACCCTGTTAGTTACATGAGGAAATCAAGACAAAGTTTATCGGTGGCCTAACTGAAATGTGAACGTGTCACTGAACTGTGTAGCGGGGCAGGCAGGACATGAGGCCTCCATGACAGTGGCTTGCTAGGAGAGAGGTGGCTTCTTCACACTGTGCTCGCCAAGCAATTGTCTTGTTAGCCTGGCATCCTGGGATGGGCATAACCTGCTTTCCTCTGATCTCCCTGCAGTCTCTCCGGTGATCATTAAAGAGTGGGCAGCTTACAAAGGGAAGTCTCCGCAGACCCCGGAGCTGGTGGAAGCACTTGCCTTCAGGGAGTGGACCTGCCCCAACCTGAAGAGACTGTGGCTGGGGAAGGCGGTGGAGGACAAGAACCGCAGGATGCGTGCCTTCCTGGCCTGTATGCGCTCAGACACGCCCGCCATGCTGAACCCAGCCAGCGTGCCCACCCACCTCACCGTGCTGTGCTGCGTCCTGCGGTAGGTCCTCCCCAAGCCCGACTCTATGTACATAGCACATACACGGAGGCTCTGCAAGCGCAGGGTGGTCTTGAATCACAGCTGTCTGTGGCAGTGTTCTGTCCGTCCCCCGTTCTCCCTCCCCCCCCTCCAGTTGCAGTGGCCTGTGGTCAACTGCTGTCCCCAGATACTACAGACAGGATATTTTGAGAGAGAAAAAAGACCACATCCACATCACTTTTAGTATAGTATATTGTTATAATTACTCTGTTCATTGTTGGTTATTACTGTTAATCTCTCACTGTGTCTAATCTGCATATTAAATTTCACCCTGGGAATGCGTGTGCAGGGAAAACAATGCCTCTAACAGTTGGCTCAGTGCTATCTGTGCTTTCAGTTACCCGCTGGGGCCTGGAATGTATCCCCATAGATAAGGGTGGAGTGGGAGGGGGGCTGCTGTAGTATTTTACAGAAAAGGCATATTTAGTGAACATGTATGTCTGTAAATATAGTGATTTTAAACATAGTTCATCCTGTAAAGTGTAAAGATTTTGAAAGCTATCGGGGAATCATATTCTATATTGTTTGAAATTGTTCTGTGGGGGATATTTGTCTCTTCTTCCTTCTTTGTTCAGTTTCATGCAGGCCAGTATGGGTTTGGGGCTGCAGTCCCATCCGTCCTTGCTTATTTGGTGGTTCACGCTGTCCCAACTTGAACCGTGGGCATGTGTCAGTGACCTGTGTCCTCTGCCCCCAGTACGTCTCACGTTGACATGGGAGTTGTGGGCTCTTTCTGGAGATCAGTGTGGAAACCCAGCCCTCTCTAGCTGCATGGACATGCTGCACTTTTGAAGTGAACTTGCGTTGTCATGCATTCCTGACTGTCCATTGGTTTTTTTTTTTTTTGGTTTTTTTTTAAAGTTTTAAACTTAGAGGGAAATTGAAAATTCAGTACAGAGAACTTTTTGTTTGACCCAAATACTTTGAGGTGACTTTCCAAAAAGCAAGGACACTTTCCTTGCAAAATGATAATATGCCATCACAACTAATCAATGTGAATCCTTTGTTTTGAGCTTCACAACATTCAGACCCTCTGCATTCTCCAGCAGAGGGTGTGGCCACCCCACCATCCCAGTGGACACACCCAGACCTGTTGTCTTTACCTGAATCCCCTGGTTAAGCAACAGTGAGGTTGCTCTGTCCGTTTTGTAACCCAAGTTTACTTTGTGGAGGGGCACTGTGACACTATGTAAATATTTCATTCCTCCTCAGACTTTCAGTGTGTGTAGTGGACTTGGGGCTTACTATCCACCACTTCCAGTGTCTTCTTTGGCATTCCCCTTGTCTCTGGTAGCAATGGGGGACCTGTTTCACTGTGCCCCATACTCTGGCACATCTGTACCTCTCTACACAGACATCAAGGCCTCACAATTAGCCCTGGTTCCCAGGGTGAGGACAGTGTTTTGACACAAGGCTCTCCATGACGACAGGACTGCTTCTGATTAAAGCAGTGTGCCTACATACCTCCACCCACTTGCTCTTGCTGGTGGATGAGGGGGTACAGCTGAGGGAACTATGGCCCCTGTAGGGAGTCTGGGCCACACTGCCATGCACCCTCACTTGCTTCATGCCTTCTGTGGGCCTGCACCAGGTTGACAGAGGATAGGGAACGGAGCTTTAGTTGTGTACTTATTTCCTGCAGTTTCTTAAATTCTTTTTTTTTTTTTTTTTTTTTTTTT